>BSBK01005038.1:695000-825000 GCA_027943335.1 Chamaecyparis obtusa | reverse complement strand
TTCTGTATTTATTTCATCCAAACAACCTTTGAACATTTAAAGAAATACCCACATACTCTGATTCAATAGTAAATTAAGCAACACAATCTTGCTTCTTTCTTAACCAAGAGACTAACCTCTTTCCAGGGAAGAATGCACCACCACTGGTAGACTTACTATCATCAATAAATCCTTTCCAATCAACATCAATGTATGCATGTAGGATAAAGTCATCTAAATTAACATACCACAACCAAAATTCCAATGTACCTTTCAAATACCTAAATATCCTTTTTACTGCAATATACTGAGTCTCTTTTGGATCTTCTTGAAACCATGCAATTAGTCCAACTGCATTTTCAATATCAGGTTTGGTATTTGTTAAATACTATAATCTTCCAATCATGGATTTGTATTTTTTTTAATAGACACTTTGAGTTTCATCATTTGTTGTAAGCTTGCACCAAGTAATCACAGGTGTTCCTACATGTTCACAATATTCCATTCCAATTTTTTTTAGTAACTCCTTGAGATACTTGGTTTGAGAAATGAAAATGCCATGTTTACTTTGTGTAATTTTCAAACCAAGAAAGAACTTCATTTCGCCAATCATAGACATTTCAAATTCATATTTCATTTCTTCAAAAAAATTATTTCTCTTTTCATCATTTCCCCCAAAGTTAATACCATCCACAAATACTTCTATGATCAATATTCCATCCTTGCTAGTTCTCAAATATAGACTACTATTTGCACTACCTTTCCTAAAACCAAGATGTAATAAATACCTATCAAGTCATGGATACCAAGCTCTAGGAGCTTTCTTCACCTCCATACAAAGCCTTTTTCAACTTGTAGGCCATGTCTTTTTCATTTGTCAAGGGAAACCCATCAGGATTCTCAATGTAGACTTATTATTTGAGATCGCCATTCAAGAATGTATATTTCACATCCATTTGATACACTTTGAATTCCTGTAGGTCGAAAAGGAAATAAGTATTCTTACTACCTCCAATCTAGCCACATGTGCAAAAGTTTCTTCAAAGTCTATTCTTTCTTGTTGCGAGTAGCCTTTACAGACCAATCTTTCTTTGTTCCTCATAAATGTGCCCTCTTCATTCATTTTGTTTCTAAATATCCATTTAGTTCCAATAACATTCTTTCCTTCATGTCTAAGAACCAATTCCCAAGTTTTTTTCTTTATTATTTGATCCAGTTCTTCTTTCATTACACTAACTCATGATTCATCTTTACAAGCCTCATTAGTAGATTTAGGTTCCACTTGTGAAATCAAACATAATTTCTCTCTAGCTTTAGACCTAGTTAACATGTCTTTATTTCTATCACCAATAATCTGATTTTCAGGATGATTTCTTGGTACATTCCTTGGCTTTTTGGGAACTTATGATTGTTCACTCAAACATATCTTCCTATCATTTTAAAATTTAACTAATTCTTCTACTTCAATAGTCTTTTTGGATTTTTGGTCATAGATTATTTCTTGAAATTGAAACTTCACATCAATTCTTACATTAATGCTCCTTGCCATCTTTCTCAATATGAAGTTAAAACATTTTTAATCTTTACTTTTGGTAGAGTAACCAAGAAAGATACCTTCATCGCTTCTTGAATCAAACTTTCCTACCTCAACATCTCTTTTGATAAAGCATTTGTGTCATGCCCAAAATTAGGGCAAAACACACACAACAATTTTTTTCTAAGGTCACAATTACAAAGTTGCATACAAAAGTACAAGAACAAAACACCACCAAAGTACCCATCTCACAAGGGGAATTTGAGGCATGTGCTAGCTTGCCATCATCCCCTATACGTCAAGTGTACTAAGCTAAAGAATCCATTAACTAGGTTTAATCAAATGAGGACATGAGGAAAATTCCCTAAGTCAAATCACTCAAATATTAAGACAATAATTCTATATTAAAAGATTTAATTAAATAATATTATTCTTGCCTAGATTAATTTATAAAAGAATTAAGCATG
The DNA here is from genome assembly GCA_027943335.1 of Chamaecyparis obtusa. Taxonomy (NCBI): domain Eukaryota; kingdom Viridiplantae; phylum Streptophyta; class Pinopsida; order Cupressales; family Cupressaceae; genus Chamaecyparis; species Chamaecyparis obtusa. Next base: position 823,020 of record BSBK01005038.1, on the reverse strand, counting down.
ACACGTAGAATTTGAAACACTATAATAAAGTCATAACTAGCTATTTAATTAATAAAAATGAAGTTACATTAATAAAGGTTCATTAGCAAAAGCTAAATTAAAATAATAATTAAATAACAAAAAGGATCTAAAATCTACACACTAAATAATAATCTGGAAATAAATGATCTAAATAATCTCTTAACCAAAAATCATATCAAATCCTGAAATAATGGGAAGACTATAAAAATAAGAAAAGGCAAAGTAACTAATAATAAGGGTACATGTTAAAATGAATTGAAAGTGGAAAATAATAAAGTCCGCATAATTTTAATTTACCACTGACTTTATTAGTGAAGTTGATAATTAAAATAAATAATTTAAATAAAACAAAAGATGGAATCTATGGTCAACCAAACCCTAAAACAAAATTAGGGTTTGGACCAGAATAAAACATGGTCTAAAACCCTAATCTCTAGCTTTTTACTCATTCACAATCCAAGAGTTGTCTAAGTTTGCAGGTTGGCCAAGAATGAGGATACAAAAGACACAATTTATACTCTCAAGTACACATAGATGCATACACACACTCCAGTGTGTGTATACTTCCATATGTACTTGTGCATATACCACCGAAGGAACCAGGCTGTGCTAAGGGTAGATTAAGATCCAAAACATGCCCTCCTCAAATAATGGTTTGTTAGAAAGTAAAGTCCACCAAGATAACTGAGAAGGGGGGGGGGGGGCTGAATCATTTATCAGATAATTATAACTTTTATCATCTTCAATAGCATTAAACCATATAAGAAATATAATTACCAACCATAGAAAGATATTCATACACAATAACACAAGATATGTTGACTAGGGAACCTCTTGATCAAAGAGTAAACCCCGGTGGGAATGATGCCCACAAAAGATGCACTAATATGAATATTCCTTGTGTAAGGATGGAATCTGTTAGGAGTCTTATGAAATACATTCAGTACATATAAATCCCTGTTAGGAGATTTTGAATCCCTATTAAAAGATTCTAACCCTGTTAAGAGTTATGGAAGACAGAAGGACCCACTGCCCAAACAGCTTCAGGGGTAAGATCACTGAACTCACTGTCCAAATAATCTTTGCATTATTCAATAGAATAATATGTTACCTCTTCTCTAACTATGCCAAACTGCACTCACTGCTACATCAGATCTCAGTTTCAGATCTTTGTACTTCGCATGTCTTCCTTCACAATTTCGCTCTCATACTTAGCTCTTTTCTTCACTTCATGCATACCGCATCACATACCATCACTATCTTTACTTCTAAAACAAGTAAATACATTCCTTCCTTTATACCACACTCAAATAATTACAAATGAGTTGGCACACAATTACAAAATAAAAGTTTCCACATGCTACACCAAAATTACATAAAACTGTCGGCTTCCAAATACAATAAATCTTCACTCGTGTGACTTCAAAGTTTTTTTTCTCATCCACATCACTATCAATGTGTCTCTAACTTCCCTTTAACTATTCAAAGCTATATTCCATCCCGATTAGGAGATATCATCCGATTTCCAAAAATCCGTACTCAGGAACACTGCCTGAACACTGCTTCCACCAAAATGATCATAACTTTCATGAATAAAAGAATTAATTTCTATGCTCTTAACCATAGACATATAACATATCAAAGAATATATCCTTAATGTCACATATCTCCAACTATAATATCCCACATGTACTAATCAAAACACTATCTGCTTCTCTGTAAGTCTTTGGTAAAACACTATGTTGACATCAATGGCAATCATAGTCATGAATGCAACAACAACTGCTACAGAATGGGTGCCAAATGCTTAGCATTCATTTCTAACAATCTCCCCCATTGGAATTGATGGAAAAATAGATGAAAAACATCCAATGTTCCAAAAATCCAATACTGCAACACTACTTCTGCAAATCCTCTTCATCAATCAAATCTTGCTTCGTTATCCTGTTCAGTTCTCTCATATTGTTTTTCATGCATACTTCTCCACCATTGACATCAATGACAGAAATTCTATCATTAAGTCAACAACAACTCAATGTTAAAAGACACTATTTAGAAAAATACATTTACTAGAGTCCTCATGACTCAGCTTAGATACACATACTCCCCCATAGAGGAAGTACCAACATCCAGTCCAGAAGAAAGATAGGGCTCATATACCACTGGATAGATGCAACCAACTACATCACTACTCAAAAGTAGGTTGGGGGCATAACCCCAAGCATACCTCTTAGATACTCAAATGTATCCTTAGGAAAAGGCTTTGTAAATATGTCTGCTATCTGTTCCTTTGTGCTTATGTACTCCATTCTAACTTCTTTCTCAGCAACTTTCTCTCTTACAACATGATACTTGATCTCTATATGTTTTGTCTTAGAATGTAGTACATGATTCCTAGACATACTGATTGTATTGGTGTTGTCACAATGTATAACAATAGGTTCAACAAATTTAATTCCAATATCCTTCAGTATCTACTTCATCCAAATTATCTGGTTACAATTGTTTGCTACTGCTATAGACTTTGCTCCTATTTTGCTCTGTGAAATACAATTCTGCTTCTTGCTTAGCCAAGAAACTAATCTTCCTCCAAGGAAAAATGCTTCTCCACTGGTGCTTTTCTTATCATCAACACTACCTCCCCAATCAACATCTATATATGCACATAGGGTAAAATCATCAGATTTTTCATACCACAATCCATAGTCCATTGTGCCTATTAAATATCTCAGTATCCTCTTTACTACTGCATAATGTGATTCTCTTGGTTCAGCTTGAAATCTTGCTACAATTCCAACTGAATGTGCTATATCCAGTCTTGTGTGTGTCAAATATTGCAATCCTCCAATCATGGATCTGTATTTCTTCTCCTCAACTGCCAGTGTTTCATTTGTGCTAGATAACTTATGTCCGATTACCATAGGTGTTCCAACTGGTTTACAATCCTCCATTCCAAATATTTTCAGCAAATCATTCAAGTACTTTGTCTAACTTACAAAGATACCATGATTGTTTTGTGTTATCTATAATCCCAAAAAGTATTTCATCTCACCAATCATACTCATTTCAAATTCAACCTTCATTTCATCAGCAAATTTGTCACTAGCCTCATCTTCTCCTCCAAAAATAATGTCATCAACAAAAATAACTATAATCAACAAACCATTTTCAATTTCTTTTGTGTATAGATTGCTATCAATTGTTCCTTTAGCAAATCCCAATTTTAACAAATACTTATCTAGTCTTGCATACCAAGTTCTAGGTGCTTGCTTTAGTCCATATAATGTTTTCTTCAGTTTACATACCGTGTCTCCTTCTTGAGTCAAAGGAAAACCTTCAGACTACTCAATGCAGACTTCTTCTTCCAATTCTCCATTCAGAAATGTTAACTTCACATCCATCTGATATACTTTGAATTTCTTAAAAGCTACATAGGCCAAAAACATTCTTACTGCTTTAATTCTTGCTACTATTTCAAAGTTTCTTCATAGTCAATTCCTTCTTTTTGTAAGTATCCCTTACATACCAATCTTGCTTTGTTTCTTACAACTTCTCCTTGTTCATTCATCTTGTTTTTGAATACCCATTTAGTTCCAATTACATTCTTGTCTTTACGTCTAGGGACTAATTCCCATGTCTTGTTCTTTTCTATCTGATCTAGTTCTTCTCTCATAGCATTAATCCAATGTTCATCTTCACAAGCTTCACTAGTGGATTTAGGTTCAATTTGAGAAATCAAACATAAATGTACCTTATTCCGAGTCAGAACTCCTCTATCTAAACTTCCAATAACTTGTTCAACAGGATGATGTCTTGATAAATACCTGTTCGATTTCATAGTCTCAAATCTTGCTTCAGCTATAGATTCTTCTCTAGATTCCTCTCTGGTCTCTTCAGCATGACTCTCATTCAATAATTCACTGTCAGTCTCATAGAATAATTCAGTAGTTTCTATGTTAGGTTTAGGATGAGCTTCTTCATCAGATTCATAATCAAGCATTCTTTCCTAAATTTTGAACTTTTCATCAACTTTAACATTTGTGCTCTCAACAATAGTTTTAGTTCTCTTAATGTAACATCTATATGCTTTTCTCTTCAAAGAATATCCAAGAAAAATACCTTCATCACTTCTAGGATCAAAATTTCCAATATCATCATCTCTCTTTATATAACATTTGCTTCCAAAGATTCTAAAATACTTAACTAAGGGTGCATGTCCAAACCATAATTCATAAGGTGTCTTGTCTATGTCTTCTCTGATTTGTACCCTGTTCAATATATATACTACTATATTCATTGCTTCTCTCCAAAATGTCTTTGCTAAATCATTCTCAAATAACATAGCTCTTGCTACTTCAATCACTAATCTATTTTTTCTTTCTGCAATACCATTTTGTTCAGGTGTTCTAGGGGCTAAAAACTATCTCTTAATACCATTCACTTCACAAAAAGTGTTAAACTCTCTAGAAGTAAATTCACCACCTCTATCAGATCTCAAACATTTAATCTTCATTCCAGATTCATTCTCAACTTTGTTCTTAATGAACTTAAACTTATCAAATGCTTCAAATTTTTCTTTCAGAAATGCAATCCACATCATTCTTGTAAATCATCAACAAGAATCATAAAATACCTTTCTCCATAGAATCCTCTAGTCCTAGAAGGACCACTCAAGTCTATATGAACAATCTCCAACTTCTCTGCCAATGTGAACTTCTTACTAGGAAATGAACTTATCTTCTCCTTAGCCATAACTGCAAGTGTAGTACTCACTTTCACAATATTATCAAAGTTTATATGACAAAACCTTCTATGCCATAACCAACTATCATCAATCTTAGTAATCAAACATGTCATCTCAGTAGGATTCAATTGAAATACATTACCTTTGGTTCTAGATCTAGTTCCAATCAAATTTCCATCTTTATCCTTTATCACACAAGTTTTCTCAGTAAACCAAACTTGATATCCCTTATCAACTAACTATCCAACACTCAAAATATTATGTTTCAATCCATCCATAAAGTAAACATCATCATCATTAGTCTTTCCATCAAGAGTAATAGATCCTATACCTTTAATCAAACAAGGTGCATTGTTACCAACTCTAACAAATCCTCCATCATAATTGTTAAACTTTATGAACTTCTTCATATCTCCAGTCATATGATGTGAACAACCACTGTCTATAATTCCAATCAGCTTTCTTTTCAACTTGAGAAACTAAGGCTTTTTCTTCCTTAACATTAGTTTTAGAATTTTCTTCTTTAATTGCTACAAATCCTATTTCATCATTATTCTCAGTATCACTTTCACTTAAAGTTCTTTCAATACTAGCTTCAAGGTCTTCATCATTAGCATAATAACATTCCTTAGATCTTCTAGGCTTGAAATTATTTCTATACTTCTTGACTCTCTTAGGACATTTATATGAAAAATGACCATATTCTTGACAAGTCCAACATTTAAAAATTTTCTTACCATCTGGTTCTCTTTTCACAAGCAAGGCAATACCTTCTTCAATCTTCTTGTCTTCTTCATTTCTAGATCTACTGCTACCAACATAATCTCTGCTCACACTGATGCTTCTTGATAATGTAGGGTGAACACTAAGAGCACTGAATGTTGTCTCCATTCTAGGTAAGTCTCCTGATAACCTTAAGTTCTTCTCTACTGCTTCCAATCTTCCAAGAAGAGTCTCTCTTGCAAAGTTCATAGTACAAGGTATAACTTGTTCAATCATCTATGTTGTCTACTTAAATACAGGAGTCAATGTCCTTAGAATTTTCCATGTCATTTCATTCTCTGTCTTTGTTCCTCCACAAGATTTTATTCCTACAACAATTTCTGACATTCTACCAATATAGCTTCTAATAGATTCATCTTCCAACATTCTTATATCTTCAAATGCACATATCCAATTATGTAATCTAACTCTTTTTTCATGTTCATCACCTTCAAAAGTAGAGTGCAAAGCTTTCCAAATTTCATGAGACTTTTTCAAACATTTTACCTAACTATATTCATTCTCTGGAAGTGCTGTCAAAAGTGCTTCTCTTGCAAGTATGTTACACATGAATAGATCTCTCTCATCATTTGAGAATGTCTCAAGATCATCTTCTTCAATGATAGTCTTATCATTCTTCATAGTCAACCAATAACCTATTCCTAAAAATAATAGATGTGTCTTCATCTTCTCTTTCCAACTATCAAAATTTACTCCATCAAACTTAGGGCTTTCTTTCTTGAAATTTTCCATGGATCTCCTTAAGCTGTTAAACTTCTTTTTCAAGGACCTGCTGCTCTGATACCAATTGTTAGAAAATAAAGTCCACCAAGATAACTAAGAGGGGGGGGTGAATCAGTTATCAGATAATTATAACTTTTATCATCTTCAACAGCATTAAACCATATAAGAAATATAATTACCAACCATAGAAAGATATTTCATACACAATTATACAATAACACAAAATATATTGACTAGGGAACCTCTTGATCAAAGAGTAAACCCCAGTGGGAATGATGCCCACAAAAGATGCACTAATATGAATATTCCTTGTGAAAGGATGGACTCTGTTAGGAGTCTTATGAAATACACTTAGTACATATAAATCCCTGTTAGGAGATTTTGAATCCCTGTTAAAAGATTCTAACCCTATTAAGAGTTATGGAAGACAAAAGGACCCACTACCCAAACAGCTTCAGGGTAAGACCACTAAACTCACTATCCAAATAATCTTTTCATTATTTAATGGAATAATATGTTACCTCTTCTCTGACTATGCCAAACTACACTCACTACTACATCAGATCTTTGTACTTCACATGTCGTCCTTCACAATTTTGCTCTCATACATAGCTCCTTTCCTCACTTCATGCATATCGCATCACATACAATCACTATCTCTACTTCTTCAACAATTAAATACATTCCTTCCTTTATACCACACTCAAATAATTACAAATGAGTTGGCACACAATTACAAAATAAAAGTTTCCACACGCTACACCAAAATTACATAAAACTGTCAGCTTCCAAATACAATAAATCTTCACTCGTGTGACTTCAAAGTTTGTGCTATCATCCACATCACTATCAATGTGTCCTCTAACTTCCCTTTAACTGCACAAAGCTAGATTCCATCCTGATTAGGATATATCATCCGATTTCCAAAAACCTCTACTCAAGAACACTGCCTGAACACTACTTCCACCAAAATGATCATAACTTTCATGAATAAAAGAATTACTATCTGTGCTCTTAACCATAGACATATAACATATCAAATAATATATCCTCAATGTTGCATAGCTCCAACTATAATATCCCACATGCGCTAATCAAAACATTGTTTGCTTCTCTGCAAGTCTTCGGTAAAACACTATGTTAACATCAATGACAATCATAGTCATGAATGCAACAACAACTGCTATAGAATGGGTTCCAAACACTTAGCATTCATTCCTAACATGGTTTTCTACCAGAAGTCATTTTTGGATAAAGGATATCCTACAAGTAAATAAACATACCAAGTTGTACAATGCTTGAAAATTACATTAATGCCTACCCTATTAAACAAAGATTAAATGTGTGGTTTATATGATCATACCCTTTTAATGAAAGAAATCATAGCTTATATTTTGAAAGTTTATGTCCAACGACTATGCCTATCTAATACTGAGAGCTAAAAGCTCAGCCATGCCATTGCACAGGTGAAGGATCCCTTTTTACTCTTATTAATGTTATGTTATAATTTAAATTTTTTTTTAATAAAGTAGATGTTATACAAAAAATATTTATACAAATTTTTTATTAAACAATAGAAATAAATAGTTGTCGAAGGGCGGCCATCGCTCGGCCACCAAAACCCCATATCCCTGACGGTAGTGGCAGAGCCACTGGCCATCACGACTTCAACCGCTGGCAGACAGTGGTGCCGCCACTAGGTGACATAGCCTTAGCCATGACAACTAGTGGTGTCCTCCACTAAGACACCTGAAAGGACCTCTTCTGGCCGTTAGGGTTTCATACGACTGTAGAAAAAAAAAGAATTCATTCTTTTTTTTAATATTATAATTCCTTGCAATGTAAGTTACGGTGTAAAAAGTGGCAACAACAATGTATTAACCTTGCGTAAGGTTTCATTTCAAGGATATTTATTTTGACAAGTTTTGATGATTATTTAGATCTTTACACAGTGATATATATACATTATTATATATGCACACATATATGTTTTTGATATATGTGTATATATAATAATATGTATATATAAAATATTAAGGTTTCGATAATATGAACATTGATACCATTCAAATATACAAGGGTTTCAAAAATCTCAGTGCATTTTTTATTTAAGATTGCCATACATTAAAAACTATAAAGTCTGCAAATATGTACGAAAGATAAAAAGGCTACAATGCCTCTGTTTCGATATGAAGTTATCGCTCTAAATTTATTTATTAAATCTAGGGTAAGGCTCGGATTAAAAAGATATGTATTTATATTATTACATATATATATAGCAAATTATATATATATATATATATATATATATATATATATATATATATATATATATATATATACATGCATTAATATAAATACCAAAATCTATTTAATAAGAAAACTGGAAAGTTATAAACAAAATCAGAGAGCATTTCATATATAAATTGTTTATGTGCTTGTCATAAACATGAAAATATTTCAGCCACACCATCTATATTAAATCACCCTCTTTTCTTTCCTTTTATACACACAAATGAGTGAGATTAATTCTAGAAACATTTTAAACTAGCTTTTAAATGCATTATTGATAAACATTTATTTCATTTGATAACTTTTCATCAGATGAAATTAAATCCCTTTTTTCTTTGAAAAACCATAACAAAATATGTATATAAGCCTTCTCTTATTTACATGTAGAGAACCTAAATCAACAACTTAGCATTTCTTCCATTTAACTCTAACATCTTTACTAGCCCATCCATTTTATCATGAAGGTAACACAATTCACCTTTCTCATTATTCAACTTAATAAAATAGAGTGAAGAAGTAATCTAATATACTATCTTTTACAAGCATATCATATGCTAGGCTTTCTAACATAGCCTTAATTTAAACAACTTTCACAAAGGCTCAAAGCCAAACAAACTCAAATAACTTGAAGAAGGTAAAAATATCCAAATTCCCTTTAACTCCTTGAAACCAACAAGCTATGTCTTTAGAAAATTTGCAAAACAAACAAATAGACCATGGAGGCTCACCTCCCAGCGTAGGCCATTTCATGGCCACCCCTGAGCTAGGGAAAACAAAGATGGATAAGAGGATAACATGCATACATCAAGAACATGCACAACAAAACCATAAATACACAAGAACATCAAATTCTCATTCCCATGGCTATGCACACAATGGGTCACCTTGGACCTACAGTAGGGGTGAAGGTGGAAGCTACCCAAAAAAGAGAATGCCAATATACAAGAAATAACCTGCCTTCAACAAGGCCTAAAATCTGCTCATAATGCCTTCACAAGGTCAAAATACAACCATCAACCTTCACAATCCACACAAGATCAACTCCCTTATGTCCCCAAAATAATAAACACAAGGATGGCAACATGGATGCCCATACATCCATGCCTTATCCCCTTCATCCTAGAGGAAGGACTCTACACTAGATGGGTAGTCCCAACTCTAGCCCTTCACCCATCAAGGTTCTCTTCCCTCCAAGGGTGAGTTTGGCCTTACACACCCCAAAGAAAAAAATACAAAAAAAGAAAGGAAAAGAAAACCACATCCATTTATAGACTAAGAAGCCATTCAAAATACATATAAAACTAGCATACATACAACATAAGAAAATAAATATTCACATGGCAATAAGAATAAAAGTGTTCAAGATCCAACCTCAATCGAAGCTAATGGAAATGAGGGTTGAGATGAGCTTTCTCCAACTAGTCTCCTTTTCTATGCAACAACCAAAATCCTCAAAACCAATCAAGACCAAAATCTCACAATCTTTCAAGTCTCCAAAAATTTGAGAGTGGGGAATTACCCTCAAATTTTCCCTCCATCTCCTTAAGAAGGCAAACCCTAATCCTTTCAAACAAGAGGGGGAAATTCAAATTTCAAATTCAAAATGAGGAGTGGGTTGGCAAGCATCTCCAATTTTCGTCACTTTTCAAAAGAGCATCTTTTGGAGGGGCAAAAATAGCTGAATTACATCAAATGGTCCAAAATTTGACCCCCAACACATGGCACCACTATGGGGTAGTCTATTTTTAACCTCCACTACCTTAAATGGTCACTAAATGCCACTCAAAAGACCACCTAAAGATTGCATACGAAAATGAAAGAGATTCTTAGTCAAGGCTCCTAAAAATAGAGACCACTCACACACATAAAGCACTTGGTCATGCCAACTCACATAACATGTGTCAATTGACACCATAGACAAGTCACATTACAACACAATACACATGGCATGCCAAGTGGGCTAAAATAATAAAATTAAATTTAAAAAATCAATAAATACATTCATGCATCACTTTACAACAATTGCACATTACAACGAGTTTAATTTCTCCCCTTGGAGATAACCTTGGCTTAACATGATTTGACAAATATCCATCTTTAATTTCCTCCAATATATCCATGGTCTTACTTGCAAACTTGACAAAATATCAGTAGCTCATGAAATGTTGAATAACATATATACATATATATATATATATATATATATATATATATATATATATATATATATATATATATATATATATATATATATATATATATATATATATATATATATATAGAATACATCTTAAAATCATATTCTTAACATCATAAATTTCTAACTTCATTTCATATAATTCTCATCATTTTCAACATAGCATTTCTAAAGCATATAAAGTCAAGAATAAAATGATACATGTTAATTCACCTAACATAATAATCATGATCATTTCTCACAAATTTCCCTAACATGATGTAACATCAAAGTATCATACATAAATCAAAGATTTAATAATTACTATGCTCATGACCTAATAAATAGCATGAAAGTGAAGTCTTATATCATCATCACATAATCATAAGTCAGCACATAGTATCAAAATATAATGTCTCTGTCCAATAGTCCAATCATGATAAAATAAAGTGTCAATATGAGTTGTAAGATGGAAAATAAACTACTATGAATGATGGCACGGGGTGAGGCCTCACATCCTCCCCCCTAGCCATGAACTTCCTCCTGGAGTTTATCAAAAAGGTGGGGGTATTGTGCTCTCCTCTATGTTGTGTCCTCCCATGATGTTGTAACCTCATCATAGTAATCCCACTGGACCCTAACCTGGTCTATCTCTTAACCTTGAAGGGCCAGCGTCCTGCGAGCCAAAATACATATGGGCTCCAACACAAGCTATCCATCCAACACCACCTTTAAAGCATCCCAATCAATAATGCGAGTCTTGTCATAGATATACTTCCTCAAAGCAGAAAACATGAAATACATTGTGAATAAGCGATAGGCTAGGTGGCAGAGCTAGTCAATATGCAACTTGGCCTATCCTCTCTAAGATCTCGAAAGGTCCAACAAAATGAGGTACGAGCATAGAACCCTTTCCAAAATGGATTGGGCTCTTATGCGGCCGCACTCTCAAGAAGACTCTATCTCCAACCATATAAACACAATCAATCCTCCACATCTACAAACTTCTTTTGTCTATCCTAAGCCTCTCTAAGACATTGCCTAATCAAGTCTACGTATTGCTCCATCTCTTTAACTAACTATGGTCCACAACCACTCTATCCTCAATCCTATCCCAACTTAAGGGAGTCCTGCAAGGTCTACCTTACAAGGCATGATAAGGTGGCATACCTAAAGATGAATGATGTCCATTATTGTAGGCAAACTCCACCAAGTGTAAGTACTCCTCCCATCTAGTCTAGTGATCCATCACATACATACAAAGCATATCCTCAAATACCTGATTAACCCTCTCAGTCTAACCATCTATCTTAGGGTGATAAGCTATGCTAAAATTGAGCCTGGTGCCCAATGCTGATTGTAACTCTCACCAAAAGGATGATGTGAAAAGAGAATCTCTATCAGATATAATCTTACAAGGAATGCCATGAATTATGACTATATCTCACAAGAATACCTATGCCACTGTAGGTGCTGTGAAAGTAGTATGAATGGGTGAGAAGTGGGCTACCTTAGTCAACCTATCCACTGTCACCATAATAGCATCATGGTGATGAGAAGACATAGAAAGACCAACAACAAAGTCCATGGATATAATATCCCACTTCCACTCAGGTATCTCATGCGGCTGAAGAAGCCCACCTGGATGTCAGTGCTCTGTCTTAACTCTTTGGCACTCCAAACATCTAGCCACAATCTCTACAATGTGCAATCTCATACCTAGCCAATGATAAAGCTACCTAAAATCTGCATGTAACTTCTTGACTTTGGGGTGTGCTACATAAGGAGCTCTATGAGCTTCAAGAATAATGAATTCATGCATCCCACTGGAAGAAGGTACATAAATGCATCCTCTATAATGGAGAAGACCATCAAAATCAAGAGTGTAATCTAAGAGCTCCCCCTCAAGGGGCCTCTGTGACTGAACCATCTGACAAACCTTGGAATAGAATCCATCCTTAGGAAAGTGCTACAAAAATGCATCCTCTCAAATCTATACTAGAAGACATAGATGAAAGCTCATGACGTCTCCTACTCAAGGCATCTACAACTACATTCTCCTTACCCTTGATGTAGTGAACATCAAAGTCATACTCACAAAGGAAATCCATCCATCTCCTCTGCCTAGCATTGAGATTCAATTGAGTGAAGATATACTATAAGCTCTGATCATCTTAGTGAAGCTTGAATCTATGACCCAAAAGAAAATGTCACCATTTCACCAAGGCGTGCACCACTACTGCAAGCTCAAGGTCATGGCTAGGATAGTTGAGCTCGTGAGCCTTGAGTTTCTTAGAATCATAGGAAATAGCTCAACCTCCCTACATAAGGACTACTCCTATACCATCCAAAGATACATTTATGCAAACCACAAACTTTTCTGAAGGATCCGGGAACTGCAAGAATAGGTGCGGTAGTGAGTGCTTTCTTGAGATTTTGAAAATATCTCTGACACTTCTTTGTCCACTCAAACTTCTTCCCCTTTCTCTAGAGGGAAGTGATAGGATGAGCCACTCTAGAGAATCCCTCAACAAAATGTTTGTAATAACCTACAAGGCCCATAAAAATCTTGACCTCGATCACACTAGTAGGTACTAGCCAATCCATAATCACTCTAATCTTAGATGGGTCAACAACAATCCCATCTCCTGATATCACATGACCAAGATAATGAACCTTTGACCTAAAGAAGGCACACTTTGACAAACTATCAAACAACTGATTCTCCCTCAAACACTACAAAACCTATCTCAAATTCTCCTAATGCTCATGCTCATCCCGAGAGTAGATTAAAATATCATTCAGGAATACTACCACAAATTTATCCGAGAAAGTGTGGAACACTCCATTCATGAGACTCATGAACACAGATGGAGCATTCATGAGTCCAAAAGGGACCACTATGAACTCATAATGGCCATAGCGAATATGGAATGCAGTCTTGTGGATATCACTCTCCACAATCCTCAACTAATGGTACCCAACTTTAAGTCAATCTTAGAAAACACACGGGCACCCTAAAGCTAATCAAACAAGTCATCGATCCTAGGAACTGGATACTGATTTTTGATGGTCACCTTATTCAACTATTGGTAATCCATACACAACCTAAGAGATCAATCCTTCTTCTTATGAAGATAACTGGTGCACCCCAAGGCGATACACTAGTATGAATGTGCCCTTTCTCCAAGAGCTCTTCTAACTGAATCTTGAGCTCATTAAGCTCATGGGTAGTCATCCTATATGGTGCTCGAGATACAAGCTCTACTCCTAGTATGAGATCTATATGAAAATCCACCACTCTAGGTGGAGGCATACTAGGTAGCTCTAAAGGGAATACATCTACAAACTCCTACAAGATAGGATGATCATCAAGGGAAGGCTCCTTCTCAACCTCCTCCTCTTGATCACTGATGGTGATGGAAAATAAATGACAACCCTTTCACATGCACCACTTAAGCTACATAGTGGAAATCATATGAAGAGATATAGGTCTCTAAACTCCTGAGATAATAGAAGGCACACCAAAATCATCTACACACTCAATCCTCTTATGTCTACAATCCATCTTGGCATTGTGGGCATAAAGCCAATCCATGCCAAGGACAACATTGTAGGATCCAAGTGGTTTGATACGTAGGTCATCTGTGGTGGTCATTTCACCAATCTAAATCTAGCATCCTCTCACCAGGAACTAACATACACCCTAGCACCCGAGGCTAACTCAACTTCCTAACTCACATCCTGCATAGCTACCACTAGCCCACAACGCTCCACTACAAATGGAGTAATGAAAGAATTCATAGCTCTGGAATAAAAAAAAATAGAAATACTACTACCTCCAACCCTACCTGTGCCCTCAATAACTGTGGTCTAATGCTCAACCTGGTGGTTATCAACTATTGCAAATACTCGATGAGATCTATCCATGTCCTCCCACCATAGGCTCTGAAGTTGTTTCCCTCTGAATACCTACTGGACACCCTGATGGACAATCCCTAGAAATGTGCCCCATAGCACCACAAGTGTAACATGGGCCTCTAGCCTAAATTTGGATCCCCTGAGATCTAGACTACTGCTATCCACCTATCATACTAGACCCACTGAATCTACCTCTAGAAGACTGATGAGTCCTGGCTGGTGGTGTGTACTATGACTAAGATTTTTGATCTCACCGAGGACCCTATGAATTCCACTATTTGGGCTTAGAGCCATGTTGTCCCCGTGGAGGCCTCTGTCTCTAACTCTACTAAGACTGTTGCTACTGCTACAGAGGTTCTCTGAATGATCCTGATGAGTGCTTTTGATTCCCTTTCCAATGGGATCTCTAGAAACCAGAAGCTTGTGGCATGGAATTGTGGTTCTGTGACCAATCCTAAAAATCATGGGACCTATTGTGGATCTCCTCTACAACATGGCTCTCTTAATGGTATAACAAAAATCTCTCAGAGGTACCAATCGTACTCTATCTGATATAGCATGGTTAAACCCTTTGATAAAGTAGTTGACCTGAAGTTTCTCATCCTTCATATAATTGACGTAGGGAAAGAGCTCAAGAAACTTGCTCTCATACTATTCCACAGTCATACCTCTCTATTGGAGGTCATGGAACTCATTGATGTGACACTATCTGAAATGACCTATTATGGATTTCCTCTACAACCATGGCTCTCTTAATGGTACAACATAAATCTCCCAAAGGTACCAACTATACTCTATCTGATATAGCATGGTTAAACCCTTTGATAAAATGGCTAACTTGAAGTTTCTCATCCTTCATATAATCCATGTAGGGAAGGAGCTCAAGAAACTTGCTCTCATACTGTTCCATAGTCATACCTCTCTATTGGAGGTCATGGAACTCATCGATGCGACATTGTCTGAAATTCTCTGACATGTATTAGGCTCTGAATCTCTTAAGAAAAACCTCCCATGTGAGGGTATCTAAAATTCAAGTGGTGCTTATATTCCTCCTATCTCCACCAAGTAGAGGCATTACCTCTAAGCATATGCACTACCAAATGTGCCATCAGGTTTCTCTTGTAAGGGCACAACCCAAAGCAACACTCAAGGCTCAAAATCCATGCCTTTGCCTTTTTCCCATTTGTAGATCCTGAAAAGGGTGGTGGCTGAAGGTGTAGGAGCTCTTTGATCTGAGCCCTTGTATCACGGGGTGCTCTATGCACTATCTCAAGTGGTGGTGGTGGTGGTTATGGCATGTGTACTGACTCATCCTCTAAATCTTCTTATCCCTCAACCTGGCTGGAAGGAGGACTCCTACTCCTCTCTCAGGCCTTCATCTGCTGACCTCCTAGTGGCAATCTGTCCATAATGATATCGGCAAGATTTTGAAGGGCATTTAGAATATCTTGATTAGGGTTCGATGGTGGTCCTGGAGGTGGTTCTGGCTCGTCACCTACACCCTCTACTGGCTACTCAGCATCCACTAAAGCCTCACTAGAAGCCCTAGCAATTTTCCCATAGTGATGACCCCTATGTGTAACTGGAGGCATCCTACACAAGTCAAAACAAGACATAAGTTGAAAACACAATGGGTTAAGGTTCCTAGAGTCGAAATTGGGCTCTGATACCAAAATGTCATGCCCAAAATTAGGGAAAAACACACACAACAATTTTTTTTCTAAGGTTACAATTACAAGGTTGCGTATGGAAATACGAGAACAAAACACCAACCAAAGTACCCATCTCACAAGGTGAATTCGAGGCATGCACTGGCTTGCTGTCATCCCCTATACGTCAGGTGTACTAGGCTGAAGAATCCATTAACTAGGTTTAATCAAATGAGGACATGAGGGAAAATTCCCTAAGTCAAATTGCTCAAATATTAAGACAATAATTCTATATTAAAAGATTTAATTAAATAATATTATTCTTGCCTAGATTAATTTATAAAAGAATTAAGCATGACACGTAGAATTTGAAACACTATAATAAAGTCATAATTAGTAATTTAATTAATAAAAATGAAGTTACATTAATAAAGGTTCATTAGCAAAAGCTAAATTAAAACAATAATTAAATAACAAAAAGGATCTAAAATCTACACACTAAATAATAATCTGGAAATAAATTATCTAAATAATCTCTTAACCAAAAATCATATCAAATCTTGAAATAATGGGAAGATTATAAAAATAAAAAAGGCAAAGTAACTAATAATAAGGGTACATGTTAAAATGAATTGAAAGTGGAAAATAATAAAGTCCGCATAATTTTAATTTACCAATGACTTTATCAGTGAAGTTGATAATTAAAAGAAATAATTTAAATAAAACAAAAAGATAGGAATACAATGGTAAACCAAACCCTAAAACAAAATTAGGATTTGGGCCAGAATAAAACATGGCCCGAAACCCTAATCTCTAGATTTTTACTCATTCACAATCCGAGAGTTGTCTAAGTTTGCAGGTTGGACAAGGATGAGGATACAAAAGACACAATGTATACTCCCAAGTACACATGGATGTATACACACACTCTAGTGTGTGTATACTTCCATATGTACTTGTGTATATACCACCCAAGGAACCAGGTTGTGCTAAGGGTAGATTTAGATCCAAAACATGCCCTCCTCAAACATTGGTCTTCTACCAGAAGTCATTTTTGGATGAAGGATATCCTACAAGTAAATAAACATACCAAGTTGCACAATGATTGAAAATTACATTAAAGCCTTCCCTATTAAACTAATATTAAATATGGGGTTTATATGATCATATCCTTTTAATGAAAGAAATCATATAGCTTATATTTTGAAATTTTAAGTCCAGTGACTATGCTTATCTAATACTGAGAGCTAAAAGCTCAGCCATGACATTGCATAGGTGAAGGGTCCTTTTTTACTCTTATTAACGTTTTGTTATAATTTAAATTTTTTTTTTAATAAATTAGATGTTATATGAAAAATATATATACAAAATTTTTATTAAACAATAGAAATAAACAATTGCTAAAGGGCAGCCATCGCTCGGCCCCCAAAATCCTAGATCCCCCACGGCAGTGGCAGAGCCACTAGCTATCACGGCTTCAGCTGCTAGTGAACAGTGGCACTACCACTAGGTGTCACAGCCTTAGTCATGGCGGACAATGGCCTTGCCACTGGGTGACATGGCCCCAGCTGTGGTGACCGGTGGTGTCTCCACTAAGACACCTGTAGGGACCTCCATCAACCGCTAGGGTTTCATACGACTGCAAAAGAAAAAAGAATTCATTCTTTTTTTTTAACATTATCATTCCTTGCAATGTAAGTTACGGTGTAAAAAGTGGCAACAACAATGTATTAACCTTGCATAAGGTTTCATTGCAAGGATATTTATTTGGACAATTTTCGATGATTATTTAGATCTTTACACTCTGATATATATATATATATATATATATATATATATATATATATATATATATATATATATATATATATATATATATATATATATATATATATATATATATATATATATATATATATATATATATATACATATATATATATATACCAAAGTATATATATGTAATGATATAGATAACAATGTTTAATATAAAAAAGTGTATTAATATATATATATATATATATATATATATATAGACACACACACACATTAATATAAATACCATAATCTAATTAATAAGAAAACATGTAAAGTTATAAACAAAATCAGAGAGCATTTCATATATAAATTATTTATGTGCTTGTCATAAACATGAAAATATTTCAGCCACACCATCTATATTAAATCACCCTCTTTTCTTTTCTTTTATACACACAAATGAGTGAGATTAATTCTAGAAACATTTTAAACTAGCTTTTAAACACATTATTGATAAAAATTTATTTCATTTGATAACTTTTCATAAGATGAAATTAAATCCTTTTTTCTTTGAAAAACCATAACAAAATATGTATATAAGCCTTCTCTTATTTACATGTAGAGAACCTAAATCGGTAACTTAGCATTTTTTTCATTTAACTCTAACATCTTTGTTGGCATTAAGCAGAATTGCCACTAGTGACAACACTTATTTGCATTCTTGATACAAACTGAGCAGACAGTGCAAACCGAGCAGACAGTGCAAACCGAGCAGACAGTGCAAACCGAGAAGACAGTGCAAACCGAGCAGACAGTGCAAACCGAGCAAACAGTGCAAACCGAGCAAGCAGTACAAACCGAGCAAACAGTGCAAACCGAGCAAACAGTGCAAACCGAGAAGACAGTGCAAACCGAGCAAACAGTGCAAACCGAGCAGACAGTGCAAACCGAGCAGACAGTGCAAACCGAGAAAACAGTGCAAACCGAGCAGACAGTGGAAACCGAGCAAACCGAACAGGACAGTGTAAACCGAGTAACATCATGTCTACCGAGTCACCAGTACTTACCGAGTTCAAAACCTACCGAGTGATCAGTATGAACCGTGCCTTCACTTCTATCGAGTGCATGACGATGCCGAGTAATGTAGTGGACGCCGAGTATCAGAAAGTCACCGAGTCAGTTTGCAGGAACCGTGTAACCATACTTGGGCCGACTTAGTAGCACTTATGTTTACTTGTCAAGCCGACTGTGTAATTATAATTGTAGTTAATTGTTTAAGACTTGTATATAAACAATGTTGTAAAAATAAAAAGATGTAATGAAATATATGAATGAAAAACATATGTGAAAGAGAAAGAAAGGTAGAGATAAGCGAATTACAGAAGGCTTCAGAAGTATAAGGTACAACAAAGACAAATTCATCACAGAAGGTGATCAGTACATCAGCGAATCTCAAATCAGCAATCCAGTTGCAAAGCAGAGATCTACTGTTTCATTCTAACAGGTGAATCAGTACTAAATCCTTTAACCGGGTAGACCTAACAGTCTTTGTAAAATCTCTTTACCGAGTGCATACTTCATTGTATGTTTGTAAATCCTTTAACAGGGTGGATTTAGCAATCCTTATTGCTCCTAACAGGGCAGATCATCAGAAGTGATCAAAATTGTAAGCCTTAACCGGCCAACTTTATTCTGCAGTATTAAAGCTTTGTGGGTTTCATCCCCACCCTAGTTTTACTTTCTTTTGGAAGGTTTTTGGGTAACCAAATCTATGTGTCATTATTGTAAATGTTTTTAAGTTTCATGCTTTCTGTATGCAAAGGTTAAAAAGTAAATTACATGTTAAAATTGAAAGAAAATTTGGAGTTACTGATTCACCCCTCCCCTCTCAGTAACTCGGTTACTTCTTGAATATTTCCAACAATTGGTATCAGAGCAGCATTGGTTCTCAAGACAAAGCTTAACTAGCTTGAGCAAAGATCCAGGACAATGGAGGTATTCAAACTGAACAAGGTGATTGAAAATGAAAAGCTAGATCTGGAAATGGCCATAGCTAAACTCAAAGAAGCAAAAGAACATCTTTCCCAATCCCTAAGAAGAAGGAAGGAACTTGCAAATCAGATGAATGATCAGAATTACATTGAAGAAAAGATTGAAGATCTTCTTCCCTCAAATAACTCAGATGAAGCAAACAATGCTGTCAAAGAACTCCTAGAAAAGAATGGGTCTCTGCAGGAAGAAGTGAGAAAATTGAAAAGAGAACAAGAGCTACACTCTACAAGATTCTGTGAGATCTTGGAACAGAGAAACAAGTTGAAAGATGAATTAGATGGAAGAAACATTGAAGTCCAAAACAAAACCCTTTAGCTAGAAAACCTAATTGATCAGATCTCTCATACAAATGAAGAAATTCTAAATCTAAGATCAGAAATAGAAAACACAAGAGAAGAACTAAGATCTGAAAAGGAAATCAATCTAAGATTGGTGGATGACCTAAACGCTGAAAAACAAATCAATGAAGGAATGCTGAAAAGTCAAGAAGACTTGAATCAACTGTATGAGCGAAATCTTCATAGGAAAAAAGGAAAAGCAGGACTTGGATACAAAGAAGAAGGCGAATCCTCTAAGCAAGGTACTCAAAGAAATCAAAAACCTACTTGTAATCATTGTGGTAAAATAGGACATACTTCAAATAAATGTTGGAACAATGAAAAAGCAGAATTCAATGGAAAATGTTATAGCTACAATCAACCTGGTCACAAAGCAAATGAATGCAGGGAAAAACCTAGATTCAGAGGTAATTGTCACAAGTGCAACAAACAAGGTCACAAGGCATCCGAGTGCAGATCCAAGACATTTAATCCAGCAGAACAAATTGTGAAAGCAATGTTTGGATGGGACTACAACACCTGGTGTAGATGTCATTACTGTGGAGAATATGGACACATTGGCATGAATTGCATAAAACATCATCTAAGGAAAAGAGATACTACCATAAGATGTTTCAAATGCACTAAACTCGGTCACATAGCCAGAAACTGCATGAATGCTAGTGGAATTGAAGAAGGAAAGAAGAATGAAGCAACTAAGGTCAGGAAACAGGTAAGACAAAAATGGATTCCTAAAGCTACCGAGCAATCCACTCCAAGTAATGGAATGGATGGCTCTATCGACTCAAACTAAATTTCCAAGGAAGCACTGGAACTGTATTCTCATAGATCAATCTCAAGCAGTTCCAGAACCAAAATTAAAAGAAAGATCTAAATCAGCATGCAAGATGCAGTGAGATCACAGGGAGGTCGGTATCAGTCTTCACCGAGCAAGGTCGGTACCTGTCTTTACCGAGCGAGGTCGGAGCATTATGAATTCTCGAGTTCACCGAGTTGGGAAGTCTTTTCCGAGAAATTAATTCTTAGTGGGTGACAGTCTGTCAGAACTCATACCCTAATTTGAAATGAGCATTAATGACAGAGTTGTAAACAAAAAGCAAGTAATCGAACTCATTCTTCACCGTGAATCTTTAGCACTTTGGGAGCAGAAAATTTCAAGAGCAACCCAGCGATTTAATACTTTTGCGAAAGGAATTTTCTATGAGCTACCATGGCATCATCCAGCACTTTAGTGAAGAAAGGATCTGATATGTTAGTCCAAGGGGAGTGGAAAGCACCAGATTTTAAGATCGTGCCCGCAATTGCAGCAGCCCTAGATCCGAACGGAGCTCAATCTCAGATTCCTCCTAAGGTACTGCTTATTAATGATATCCGCAATCATTTTAACTGTTCAATTCATGAAATGGGAAACCTAGAACTAGACATTGTGCGTGAGGAACTATGTGTGGATGGTATTCTGAAACCCAAGCACAAACATCTGGAAGATAAACGTTTAGTTCACATTGCCCATCTACCTCGAAACTTTCGAGATAAATGGGTTAGATATATTCTCAGCCGTGTACATGATGGCAAGATTTGGCTTGAGCAACCTATTGAGATCACAAAGAAAATGATTCAACAAGTCACTGGTCTTCCCATGTTGAACAAAGCTAAAACTACTAAAACCCTAGGTCGGACGGAACTAGAGAAGAAAACCCTAGCCGAGTGGGATGGTAGAGGCATGAAAGTTAGCAGCATCACCGACGCTGAACTGAATTTTGGTACACACATCATTGCCCATAAGATTTACAGTTCTAGTCGACAGAACAGTGTCTCCTGTGAAGCTATTGACCTAGCATACAAAGTGGTCAAGAATAACTTGACATTTGACCTAGCAGACTTATTGTTGAAACAGTTTAACAAAAACATGGAAAGCATTAAAACTTCCAAAAACAATCCATGTAAGTTTGGATCCTTGTTGGTCTGTTTATTCTTCTATGTTCAGAAATTCTTCCCTTCTAAAGGAAAAGTTGTATGGAGAAAAGATGTGCCAATCCTCTATGAAATAAATGAATACATTTCAGAAATGGGTGAAAACTTTGAAAGCATCATGGATAATTATTTCGAGTCTTTCAAAGAGAAAATGAATGACAGATTCCGGATTCCACAGAAGTTGGTGGAAGATTACAAAGATGACATCTGTTTTATGGTAGATTGTGATAATGTGTATATTCAAGCAGTTAAACCAAGAATTGTATATGTAAAACCTCTTCCTTATGAGGTAAATATTGATGAAACCAAGAATATCATTGAAGCTCTTCTAAATCAGCCTGTCAATCCCAAAGCTCCATATTTTGGAACATATGATGAAGCTAAGGTGAGAATTGAACTAAGCATAAAGCTTCCACAGGCGGTAAACAAAGGAAAAAAGAGGATAGCCAAAATGCAAATGATAACCGAGGACAAAGAAGAAATAGATGAAAAAGAAGAGGAAAAGGATGAGAAAATAGAGGAACCAGAACCTGCAAAGAAGAAAGGAAAAGTTTTCATCACTAAGGCACCTGTGCCTCCCACTGCTGTGTTTACAAGGAGAAATACAAGAGGCAAGGCAGATAAGGCAGAAAAGGCAGATAAAGATATAGTATTCAAAAGGCCTCCTCTAAGCCTTCAAGAAAAGCTCAAACTCTTTAGAGATGGATCAGGATCTGGAGTAAGTAACATAAAATCCTTGAGATATGAAACCAGATCGGAAGCAGAACAGAAGGAAATAGAAGATGCTGTTGTTGAGAAGATGGGACAGTGGAAATACTCTCCTGAAGAAATTGCCCCACAGGTTCCAGCAGTTCTATTGAATCCAATAAAAATGAGATGGAGCAATGCAAGGCAAACTGTGATAGACATATTTGATCAAAACCTGAAACAGTTGATGCCGAGCTTGAATAATGATGAAGTAAAGAAGGCATTAAAAGAAAATGAAAATAAGATGACATTGAAATTCAATACTTGTTTGATTTTGATCAACAATATTGAATCGGTTGTGAAGGCTGCAAATGCCACATGGAAGAACATATACCACCTTCACCAACCGAGCATTGAAACTGTAATAATAAAAGATATTGAAGATGACAGTGATGAACAAGAAGAAGACACTGAGGTAGATGATACTGTAAGGATAGCAGCAGAAGTTATTGCATCCCTTCCTACCTCTCCAGTGAAAGTCTCTACATCTAGCCCGGAGACACCTTCAAGCATGGTTGTGACAACTTCCACATTTGTCCAATCATCCCTAGCAACATCAGAAGCAGCTACCATTTCTTCTACCGAGCTGCAGTCTCCTGCACCATCAAGTTTTCCAGCAGTAAGTTTTCCAGCTTTTGAATCTTCAAGTGTAAATATTTTAAGTTCTCCAGTAGAAAGTATGCCAGTATCTATAGCCAGCCCTACTTTATCTACTGTCACTACTACCAAAGCATTAAGTACAGATAAGCCTAAGGCTCTACCGAGTATAAAATTTTTGGGTAAAAATATAGTAGAGGATATAGACCTAGATGAAGAGATAGAGATTCCTACATTAGATTTTGCAAATCTCTCAGCGGACCAAATGCAGAATATAGGTGAGATCCTCCAAAGGAAAGCAAAACAAAAGAAGCTTAAAGAGGAGAGAGACAAGGAGTATCAAATCATCAAGGATGCTAAGGACATTTTGTCTGATGCATTAGGCATTAAAGTAGACTCCTCCCAGCATGTTTTGTTACAATTAGCAGAAGTAGTTGAGAAATACAATGAGGACTCATCCGGGATAGAAAAGTTAGTTGAAAGAGCCGAGAAGAGATTCAACAATAAAGTGCTTGAGCACATTGCTCAGCACATAGCTATTAACCAAGTGGAATTGTCTTCAATTTTGTCTAACATAGAATCTATCTATTCGAATGCTACCTCTCTTTTGGCCAGACTGTGCAATATTGCCGAGTTCACAAAGGATGTTAAAGATAAAATGAATAAAATGGATGAGGATATGAAGATTAGCATACAGAAGCTGCAACTTGAACCAAGTTCAAGCTCTGCTCATCACATGAAAATTTCACACCTATCTAATATGCAGTCTGATCTACTGAAAGAAGACTCAAGGATCCGGTCCACACTGCTAGACATCCAACACATGATCCTTCCCATCATGAATACAATGTATAAGCACATTGAACATTCCAAAACATTGATTCATGACAATCAGTTCTCTATAGCATATCACATGATTGAACTCTCTGCAGAAGTCCAAATTGCTATACAAACATGTAAGATTCTGAAAGAAAGTTGGGACAGAACCCTGGCACTAATAATGAAGGTCCATTCTGATTTCCTATCAAATTTTGGATTCTCTCTGTAAATAACTTGTATATGCACCTTTGGCATTATCGTCAAAAAGGGGGAGATATGTATAGAAGGAGAGATATGTATACTATATAGATTTGTATAAGAAACAGTTAGCACATTGAAAGGGGGAGACAATGTATAAAGCCCTATAACAAAGACAAATTTTGAAAAATCAAAATAAAACTCAGCATGATTCGTGTATATAAATTTTGGCCAATAAGTGTTTTTGTCACTAATGCCAAAGGGGGAGATTGTTGGCATTAAGCAGAATTGCCACTAGTGACAACACTTATTTGCATTCTTGATACAAACTGAGCAGACAGTGCAAACCGAGCAGATAGTGCAAATCGAGCAGACAGTGCAAACCGAGTAGACAGTGCAAACCGAGCAAACAGTGCAAACCGAGCAGACAATGCAAACCGAGCAAACAGTGCAAACCGAGTAGACAGTGCAAACCGAGCAAACAGTGCAAACCGAGCAGACAGTGCAAACCGAGCAAACAGTGCAAACCGAGCAGACAGTGCAAACCGAGCAGACAGTGCAAACCGAGCAAATCGAACAGGACAGTGTAAACCGAGTAACATCATGTCTACCGAGTCACCAGTACTTACCGAGTTCAAAACCTACCGAGTGATCAGTATGAACCGTGCCTTCACTTCTACCGAGTGCATGACGATGTCGAGTAATGCAGTGGACGCCGAGTATCAGAAAGTCACCGAGTCAGTTTGCAGGAACCGTGTAACCATACTTGGGCCGACTTAGTAGCACTTATGTTTACTTGTCAAGCCGACTGTGTAATTATAATTGTAGTTAATTGTTTAAGACTTGTATATAAACAATATTGTAAAAATAAAAAGATGTAATGAAATATATGAATGAAAAACATATGTGAAAGAGAAAGAAAGGCAGAGATAAGCGAATTACAGAAGGCTTCAGAAGTATAAGGTACAGCAAAGACAAATTCATCAGAGAAGGTGATCATTACATCAGCGAATCTCAAATCAGCAATCCAGTTGCAAAGCAGAGATCTACTGTTTCATTCTAACAGGTGAATCAGTACTAAATCCTTTAACCGGGTAGACCTAATAGTCTTTGTAAAATCTCTTTACCGAGTGCATACTTCATTGTATGTTTGTAAATCCTTTAACAGGGTGGATTTAGCAATCCTTATTGCTCCTAACAGGGCAGATCATCAGAAGTGATCAAAATTGTAAGCCTTAACCGGCCAACTTTATTCTGCAGTATTAAAGCTTTGTGGGTTTCATCCCCACCCCAGTTTTACTTTCTTTTGGAAGGTTTTTGGGTGACCAAATCTATGTGTCATTATTGTAAATGTTTTTAAGTTTCATGCTTTCTGTATGCAAAGGTTAAAAAGTAAATTACATGTTAAAATTGAAAGAAAATTTGGAGTTACTGATTCACCCCTCCCCTCTCAGTAACTCGGTTACTTCCTGAATATTTCCAACAATCTTTACTAGCCCATCCATTTTATCATGAAGGTAACACAATACACCTTTCTCATTATTCAACTTAATAAAATAGAGTGAAGAAGTAATATAATATACTATCTTTTACAAGCATATCATATGCTAGGATTTCTAACATAGCCTTAATTTTAAAAAATTTCACAAAGGCTTAAAGCCAAACAAACTCAAATAACTTGAAGAAGGTAAAAATATCCAAATTCCCTTTAACTCCTTGAAACCAGCAAGCTATGTCTTTAGAAAATCTGCAAAACAAACAAATAGACCATGGAGGCTTACCTCCCAACATAGGCCATTTCATGGCCACCCCCGAGCTAGGGGAAATAAAGATGGATAAGGGGATAACATGCATACATCAAGCACATGCACAATAAAACTAGCAATACACAAGAACATCAAATTCTCATTCCCATGGCTATGCACGCAATGGGTCACCTTGGACCCATAGTAGGGGTGAAGGTGGAAGCTACCCAAAAAGGAGAATACCAATATACAAGAAATAACCTGCCTTCTACAAGGCCTAAAATCTTCTCATAATGCCTTCACAAGGTCAAAAATACAACCATCAACCCTTCACAATCCACACAAGATCAACTCCATTATATCCCCCAAATAATAAAAACAAGGATGACAACATGGATGCCCATACATCCATGCCTTATCCCCTTCCTCCTAGAGGAAGGACTCTACACTAGATGGGTAGTCCCAACTCTAGCCCTTCACCCATCAAGACTCTCTTCCCTCCCAAGGGTGAGTTTGGCCTTACACACCCTAAAGAAACAAATACAACAAGAGAAAGGAATAGAAAACCACATGCATGCATAGACTAAGAAGCCATTCAAAATACATATAAAACTAGCATACATACAACATAAGAAAGTAAATATTCACATATCAATAAGAATAAAAGTATTCAAGATCCAACCTCAATCCAAGCTAATGGCAATGAGGGTTGGGATGAGCTTTCTCCAACTAGTCTCCTCCTTTGCTATGCAACAACCAAAATCCTCAAAACCAATCAAGACCAAAATCTCACAATCTCTTAAGTCTCCAAAAATTGGAGAGTGGTTAGTTACCCTCAAATTTTCCCTCCATCTCCTTAAGAAGGCAAACCCTAATCCTTTCAAATAAAAGGGGAATATTCAAAATGAGGAGTGGGTTGGCAAGCATCTCCAATTTTCGTCACTTTTCAAAAGAGCATCTTTTAGAGGGGCAAAAATAGTTAAATTACATCATAATGGTCAAAATTTGACCCCCAACACATGGCACCACTATGGGGTAGTCTATTTTTAACCTCCACTACCTTAAAGGGTCACTAAATGCCACTCAAAAGACCACCTAAATATTACATACGAAAATGAAATAGATTCCCACTCAAGGATCCTAAAAATAGAGACCACTCACACACATAAAGCACTTGGTCATGCCAACTCACATAACATGTGTCAATCAACATGACAAACAAGTCACATTACAACACAATACACATGGCATGCCAAGTGGGCTAAAATAATAAAATAAAATTTAAAAAATCAATAAATACATTCATGCATCACTTTACAACAATTGCACATTACAGCGAGGTTAATTTCTCCCCTTGGAGATAACCTTGGCTTAACATGATTTTACAAATATCCATCTTTAATTTCCCCTAATATATCCATGGTCATACCTACACACTTGACAAAATATCAATAGCTCATGGAATGTCAAATAACATATATATATGTAAATAGAATACATCTAAAAATCACATTCTTAACATCATAAATTTCTAACTTCATTTCATAATAATTCTCATCATTTTCAACATAGCATTTCTAAAGCATATAAAGTCAAGAATAAAATGATACATGTTAATTCACCTAACATAATAATCATGATCATTTCTCACAAATTTCCCTAACATGAATGTAACATCAAAATATCATACATAAATCAAAGATTTATCAATTATTATGCTCATAACCTAATAAATAGCATGAAAGTAAAGTCCTATATCATCATCACATAATCATAAGTCATCACATAGTATCAAAATATAATGTCTCTGTCCAATAGTCCAATCATGATAAAATAAAGTGTCAACATGAGTCGTAAGATGGAAAATAAACTCCTATGAATGATGGCACGGGGTGAGGCCTCACAATTTGCTACCAAATACTGAAATATTTCATAGTAGGATTATAACCAAACCAAAGTTCATAAGGTATTTTATTATTAACTTCCCTGATCTGAATCCTATTTAAAGTGTAAATTGTAGTATTGACTGCTTGCCTCCAATGTACATGCGATACATTTCCTTCAATCATCATTGTTCTAGTAGCATCCAATATAGTTTTCCTCCTTTCTACAATCCCATTCTGATGTGGAATCCTAGGACCATAAGTCTGCCTATATATCCCATGTTCTTTGTAGCATGAATTAAGTGCAATAGATGTAAAATATCCTCCTTTGTATGACCTCAAACATTTTATCTTCACACTTGATTCATTTTCTACTTTTTCCTTGTAGATATTGAACTTGTCAAATGCCTTTGATTTTTCATTAAGAAAAGCAACCCATATCATTCTATAATGATCATCAACAAATAGTATGAAGCACATTTCACCATAAGAATATCCAATCCTTGTAGGACCACAAAGATATGTATGCACCAGATCTAGCTTCCCATTGGCACTGAATGACTTTCTATAAAAACTCCCCTTTGTTTTTTTTCCCATTACACATTCTCTACACATAGTGTTAGAGGGCTTCACAATTTTTGGTAAATCCCTAACCGTGTTATTGTTACTTTCCTTCAAAATGTTATCAAACTTCACATGAAAAAATATTCTATTCTATAGCCAAACATTAATCAAACTGAGAAACAAAACATCTTGCTTCTGTAGTATTCAACTGAAATACATTACCCCTTGTCTTTGTTCCTGATGCAATCAAGTTTCTCTTTTGTCCTTTGATAGTGCATGATCCATTTTTGAATTTTAGCTGATAACCTTTATCCATAAGCTGACCAACACTCAAAAATTTATTCTTAATTCCATCAACAAGAGACACATCATCAGTGTTAGTCTTTCCATCTAGAGAAATATATCCTACTCCAACAATAAGTTTAGGAGTATTATCACAACATCTGACAACTCCACCATCATGCATTTTTAAATGAAAAAAATTATCTTTATCACCAGTCATGTGATGTGAGATTCCATTATCAATGATCCATTCAAGTTTTCTTTCAACATGTGACACTAGGGCCTTTTCTTCATGAATAGGTTCATCATCCTTTATAGCTACAAACCTAATCTTGTCTACTATTGGATCATCATCGGAAACACCTTAACTAGAATAATAGATTTCCTCATCATAGAAATATGGCTTAGTGAGCTTAGGTTTGTATTTAGAGACCCTTGTAGGACATCTAGATGAAAAGTGACCAATTTTATTGCAAGAAAAAAATTTCAAAGGTAATTTTACTTCAAATTTACCCTTACCTCTTTTCTCCTTTCTTGCGATCAGAGAAAAAAGTTCATCCATCTTCATTTCTTCCTCCTCTATTTCCATTAGTTCATATCCATAATCTCCAAGATCATTATATTTATTGACTCTACTAGTGCTTGCAAGGCTTGACAAGGTCTTTTTGTCATTATGAGCAGTTGCCTTGAATGCAGTTTCTATCTTAGGTGAATCCTATAATTTTACGGCCTCGAAGGTAGTTAACTTAGTTATCAAAATCTATCTATTGAATCCCTAAGTCAGTTGAATGATCTCCTCAATTGCTTCTACTTTGGTCTTGTAAGAAGGTGTTAGAGATCACATAATCTTTGTGATGACCTCTTCTTCAGTATAAGTGCCTCCTGAATTTTTTACCCCTATGACAACTTCTAAGACCCTTTGAACATAATCTCTGACACTTTCATCTTCTCGCATTTTTAGATTTTCCATCTTTCTCTTCTATTTTTGTAACATTTCTTGGTTAATGTACTTATCACCTTCATAAAGTGCTTCCATTCTTTCCCAAATTTCATGAGTTGAATCAAGATCCTTAACTTATGTAGATTCTACTTCAAGTAGCACGCTTATCAAAGCTTCCCTTGCAATCATATTACAATAAAATATCTTCTTTTCATCATCAGTAGCCTTAGGAAAATCACTTTCTAAAACAATATTTGCCTTATTCTTTGTAATCATACAATAATCAATTCATAGGCATAAAAAATGTGTCCTCATCTTGTTCTTCCAATAGTTAAAATTTTCAGCATCAAATTTAGGACTATCCTTCCTATAGTAAGCCATCTTCAGATCACCTCAAGCAATCTAGCTTTCTCTCTGAGAACCAAGAGATCCGATACTAATTTTTAGATACAACTAAGGTGGGGGGGGGGGTGTGAATCATTTGTATGTCATTATAAAATTTATCTTTTCACCTCAAAACATTAAATGTAAATCTGAAACCTACAAAGTAACATAAATCAGAACACCAAGAGTTTTTGTCGAGGAAACCCTGTTAAGAGAAAAACCTTGGTGCGAATGAAACCCACAATATAATGCACTAGTAATAAATTATCTTAGTTACAAGACCTTTCCCTATTATGAGAAGATAAATACAACTAGTACAAAATCCCTGTTAAAGGAAAGGCTCTTTTCTTTGAGTCAGCAACCCTATTAGGAGTTGATAAGATGATATTTTATTTTCTTTGAGAAACTTTCCCAATGTAAAGGTTCAATCCACCTTCGGAAGGTTACATCAACCTTCTAAAGGTTAAATCCACCTTCTGGAACCACTATCTAAATGTAAGTATATAAATATACTGATGACTGATAATGAATTAACTAACAACAACTCCTTTTCTAAAATAGTTCCAATGAAGTACAATAATCACAATGCCTTCTCTACATCTAGCAGTCCTCGCATACACACCTTCTCATCCACACCCTCTTTGTATCACTTGTTTCTCTCCTTTATAAAAGATACAAATGATTTATCAGGTTGACACCAAACTGGAAGACCTCGCAAGGTCACACACTACAACTGATGTCATGAAAAATGTGACAATCAAGGAATAAGGGAAATTATTCCTCAATGAGTCTTCTATCATAACATGAATGTGCATAACATGAATCCATCTTGCATCCAAGTAAATATAGAAATTTAGAGACTAACTCTACCACAGACCTCTTTTGTTGTTCCTACGACCAATCTTTACTAAAAATGTTGTAACTTACTCCTTAAATTGTATTATTGCATGCGATCTTAGATATAAGATCTAAAATCCTTCTTAAACATACTTCCAGGCTCCTAGAATCATACATACCGTACATATCCCGTACAACTATGATGATTCTGCCTATTTCGGTCTTATCCATTTTTACTGCAACATCAAATATAGTGAATCTTCTAAAACATATGTTGACATTAATGACAACACATGTCAAGAAACAATTCCAACATTTTGATATTTCTAGCCATATAATGTTTTCTAGTTTTGGACAACATTAACATATTAAAGTTTAACTTTGTTTACTACTAACTTCATAGTTCTCAGAGACATAGATGTACCATTTTCATAATAAATTTTGATCTACTTATATCATCTTACAATGGAAGCACTTCCATGTTAATAATGTTTAGCCCTCCGAGTAAGTGGTTTGGGGTCATGTCGAATTCCTTGAATGGGTCTTTGGATTGAATCTGGATTTTTCCCCTGTTTTGTCCCATTTTCCAATTCTTTTCTGCATAATTTTGGCATCCTGATTTGAAATTATGAGATTCTTGACTTTTGGGTCAATGTCGACCTTTTGGGTCAATGTCAACCTTTTGGGTCAAAGTCAACCTATTGGGTCAAAGTCAACCTTTTGGGTCAAATTTGACCACAACCTTGACCCAATGTCCAAATTTTAAAGTTCCATGATTTCCAGATGTTGGGTTTTGGAAAGAATTGTTTTCCCGCCTCTGGGTCGTCTATTTTGATCTCTGAAACTGTAAACTCTTAAATTGCATTTAATCTAGGTCCATTTCTAGGGGTATGGGCCCAATGGGAGTTTATTTATCATATGTGGCCCCTGTTAGCTATTTTTCTTGTATCCCTCAACTCTAAAAGAGAAATATGAATACCAAACTCGGGGATCTTTGTCTAGTTACACAATTCCACTCTTTCATACAAACTGAGGGGCAAGAAAAGACTAATTGATGAGGATTTGATCCTCCTTCTGCTTCGAGTTCCACACACTCAGGTAGGTACACCTAAAACATACTACATCTGCATACATAAACACTTACTCACTAAAACCTTTTATGCAAATAGGAAAATCAGTGGATAGTTCTTAGACTTATAAAACATGGAAGTTCAACTCAACCAGTCTTATATAGGATCCTGCTTGTATGATCTGCTAAGAACCAGAAAAATGGCCAATGTGATAACAAGGATAAACTCCTTCTTCTCTTCAATTTTAAGACTCAGGCAAGCTAACCTATGGATTCATTTCTTCAAAGAATCAATAACAATACTCGTATTCAGGAAACACAAGATATAAACATGAATGCTTTCAAACATGAAATTAAAGATGGATTTGATTTAAAGATTCGATGATGAAAACTACAAAGCAAGCCAGGACTAGTGCCTTGTTCATTGGGCAACAGAGTCATACAAACATACATTCCCAAAAAACCCAAACTCCAAACTCAAAGAAACCAAGTGAAGTGCCTTCTAACTCACTCTTCTCACTCCAATTCCTAGACATCAAATTCATATGCTAACCTAGAATTCTCAGAATATGAAATCAAGACTTATTCTCTCCTTGAAAGAAACTCAAGTTCAAACCCACAAATACCTTATAACTGGTATACTGACATGACTTACAAATCAATACATAAGAATTAAGATCATGCATACAAAGACATCAAATGAGAACTGAATCAAGATTCCATCATTTTCATTAAAATTTTCTGTAACTGTACATTTGTAAAACAAAGAAACATAGAAAATAAGACCCAAAAGCTTGCAAGTTGCCCTGCAACATAAATTTCAACATCCCTTTGTTATAATGGAGAGAAGACCAGATATAGGAGAATGGAAGTCATCTACACCTATCCGTCATCAAAAATATCTGCAACTGATTCCCCCTTTACAAACCTTTTTCCCTCCAAATTTGCAACCTCTTTCTGCAATCACTTCTCAAATTGATCTGATTCTGATCCTTGTCCTCGGAATTGCCAGCTCACACTTCTCTTTCACACTTGACTGAAATTGAAAAATGTCATTGCCAATGGATTTCTCATTCCGAGACCTTTCCGGAAACATATAACACTTATATGTTTGGCCAAAAAATGAACTTCCAGGACCCTTTTCCATGAACAGCCTGTCATTTAAATCTTTCGAATTATTTTCACATAGTTTGAACCATACCACTTTTCTAAATCTTTCATGCACTTTTAAATTTATCATTTTAAATTATTCTACAATTTTAGCCACAGAATGCACCAGACTGCGCCAAGTGTCACCATCTGATTAGGTGCTCAGACAAACCTCAGGTTAACCCATTGATTGGGAGAACTGGTGACCATGTGCGTTCTCTAGATATCTGAATCAATCCACTAACTACAGTTAGCTCTGGAGAACTAGTGAAATGGGCATTCTCCAATTCTCGAAATAAATTCTTGACCAGGGTTATCATTTGGAGAATGGGCAACTAAGCCCATTCTCCAATTCTCCAAATTGTCTGGGCTTAACTGTCACTGCTCAGCGAACTGGCGACTGGGCTAATCTCATGATCGCGAAACCTTTTGCACTTAACCGCTAGCATTATGAGACTGGGCGACTGGCAGTTTGCTAACTGCTACCATATGGTGACTGGGTGACTGGTGGCTATCTCTAGGTCTCGGTGGTTATCTCTCCTGGTGGTTATCTCCTTGCGACCATGTGACCTCATAACACGTGTCCATTTCATCTCACTGGTCATCTAAAAAATTTCTTTATCCTGGGCCCGTCGGCATGGAAACCAAGGTGACCGCATAGAGGGTCATGTGCATAACCTCCATCACTTCAACTTATTTCATATTGGAGGACCTTTGCTTATATTCATTTGAAATTCCCACTACAGCATCGATGTGGACTAATGCTTTAGATGTTTTTAAAGGCTCCTGTGCACTTTTGTTCAAAATATGGGGTGGTGCCCATCACCGCACAGAAGCCACCAGTCAACTAGGCCCACCAAGAGCTGTTGGGCTTCTTATTTACATTACTTTGGAAGTGGTGGTGTATTTAAATACACATGAAACCTTCTACCCACGCAATGTGGGATAAGCACTTCTATCTATTTGGCTTTTAAAAACTCTTCCTGCATGCTACTTGGCCCACACACATTCTCCCTCTAGTGTGTGCAATGCATGCCTCTCCATTGCATGGGAATCTCTGTTTTAATTGTGCATGAGGCTGGCTGTGCTTGGAACGTGTCCATTTCCCTATTCGGTACGCACCCTCCACATTGGAATGTTGATCCATTTCTTGTTAAATATGCAGCCCCACATACTTCGCAAGTCCCTACTCATATTGTGTGGGCCATCTTCACTTGCATTGTATGAGCCCCTTGACATTTGGTTGGCTATGAACTATATTATGCTGGTCTTCAATGTAATTTTCCCAGGCCTCCCTTATTTGAATGCGTGAGGCCTTGCCAGACGTTGTAACCCCATCTACCTTCTACTTGCGCAAACCCACATTCAAATGTGCTATCATGCATCAATTTGATAAATGCCCAATCCACTATCAGGCCCTTGCACGAGCATTCTACATAAACAACACGTGTTGCTCCCAATGTCACAGCTGGTCCCTTGTCTTTATGTTAATGCACTGGGCATCTTAACTGCACATGAGCCCCTTCACTATTTTGTGCAAGGGAGGCCTCTTCCTCTTATGCGTTGGCCCTCCTTTTGTTTGCTGTGTGAACCAAGGTTTGACTGGCAGCTTCGTTGCATCTTATTTCTTTGTGTGAGCAGTCCCCAACACAAAAGCGTGAGGTAATGTCCTACTCACGCTGGTGCCTCCCCAATGCCTCACATTGGTAGACACAGACTGGTTGCATAAAATGCATAGCCACCATTCGACATGCAACACTGGCACATTCTTATTAATGTTGGGTTCTCTTTTACTATTATTGCGTGGAGCCTGCAACAATTCTTTGTTAATGCATTGGGAACCTCCATTTCTTGAAGCGCTGGTAGCTTTCAAACTACATGCGCTAGCTATTTCCTGCAACAAGCTCCGAATTTCTTTTGTACTGCTCATGAAAGTTTCCAATAGCAACCTCTAGCCTGGCACCTCAATGCCTTATTTTATATCTCTCCTTGGCTAATGCCTCATCAATTTCCACTGCAAATTCTTACACATCACTTCTGTTACCAGGTATAGCTACGTGCCAACCAATTTTGGAATGCTTTTATTAAAATGAAATGCACTTAAACTCAAATTCACTCATCCCCACTTAAAACTTACACAAGCTTATTTATCATTTGGTCTGCTTCCTCTTGATTGTCGTAGGCCATTCTCCATTCGATTCTCGCTGGCAGTTAGTGAAAAACTGGTGCATGGGCTCTTCCCACCTTCACGTGAGCATCCACCTTGCTGTGGTAGTAGGAAGATAAGAATATATGGAATCACAAACAATGAAGCCATGTCTTCGAACATCACCCTAGTATACTGGAAGAGTGCTTCAAATTCTCTTCGTACATATTCAGAATTTTTTGCCCCACGCCAACTCTTGGGCATATGATGTGAATGCTGAGCCATTAATGCCATTGTTCCCTTATGATCAAATTCTTGGAAATCCTCAGTGATAAAACTTTACTGATTGCTATTATAGCACCAAGCACAGTAGTGTACCAATATAGCAAATTTTGACCAAATAGTTGTCCTTCAAGAAGGGACTCCTCCAAGATGGCAATAAATATAAGAATAGCTTCCAAACCACCTGCCACAATATACACCATTTCAAACTCCACTCCAGGGCCTTTGTCAAAATCAAATGATTCTCGCTTCCATTGACTTCCCAATGAACAACAGGCCCTACACCAGGGACCCATTGAGGAATTGGTAAGGCAAGCCCGCCCTTGTTCAACATCCCAATCAAGTAATTATCTTTGCGCATTGGCTTCCAAAACATCATGTGCAGAAAGATCTCTTACAACACAAAGTCGCTCAATGCTCTGAAACTGAATGGTCTTTTCTAATACAGTTGACCAGGACATCCTTTGCAACTCTTCATCTGTAATATTAAGGCTTTTCTGATAAAAGTCACAGATTTTTAGTGTCTTGTGGGGAGAATTGTGTTTTTGTTGGCATGTCCAAAACCATTATGCACACCTCAAGACAAAAAACTTTACACACTGGCCAATAATACTGACTGGCGGCCTCAAGATGAAAATGGAACTAAAATGTGTCAAACTTTCAATCACAACAATTTGAATTCTCATATCATTGTACAACTGCCAAACAACACTAACTGGCACCTGGAAGCAACCTTAAAAACTGACTGAAAGGCCTCACAGGAGAGCGCCATCAGAAACTCATGATCACCTTCAACACTGCAACACACCGGTCAAAGGAGAACCTCTCAAAAGATTCCAGCCAAAAGATATTCATGATCAAAGTTGGCCATTTAGAAACATAGTCTGCGCGCACTGTCAAAATGCACAAGTTGCTTCCGAAATCGGCTTATAAAACTCACCCGATGGAACTTCCAAGACCCAGAATCCTAAGCACTGAATCACCTTCGAACAAGGAATAAGAATCCATAACCAATTCACCAAAATGATCAAACGGCCAGTTGCAATTAATCACCAAAGTCATCTCATTAGTAGAAATTAGGATATAAAATAGTGAAAATCATAGAAACTAGGTTCAGATTCAGCTTTGAAAACTAGGCTAAACATGACATCAGGATCCGAAAATAGGAGCATTTTTTCTTTGTCATATAGAGAGTATAATTTCAAAATTAAGGCTCATGATGAAAAACAGGGTGCATTTGGCAATCAAGCAAAGATAGGCTCTCAGAATTACAAACTGAGAAACATAGTGAAACAGTGATTTGTGCATACGGAATAACCCTGGGAAAGTATGCTAAAAGATTCATCAAGACTTCTAACTTGGCATACTTATAGTACTTTCAGAGTAGAACATAGTGGTACAACCCATTCAGGCTCATCAATCACAGATCAAAAGTTATAATATCATGAACAGGGGTACCAATCAATCTGCACATTTCACAACTTGTAAAACAACAGAAGTTGTGTTTGGAATCGCATTTGCAAACTGAGCAAATGGATTCGTCATGACCTCAAAATTGAAACATAGGAATTATTTGACCCTTGGAATATGATGCAAAATGAATTTTCTCAATAGGGTCAACTAGGTCAAAGATATGACTGGTCAAACAGGCCCTTCCAGAATTCTAAACACTTGCACAAGTGCATGACAACAACAAACTAACAACTTTGAGGGGTTCGAAACCTAATCAAAC
Source organism: Chamaecyparis obtusa (assembly GCA_027943335.1). NCBI lineage: Eukaryota > Viridiplantae > Streptophyta > Pinopsida > Cupressales > Cupressaceae > Chamaecyparis > Chamaecyparis obtusa. The sequence goes on along the minus strand of BSBK01005038.1, from coordinate 785,218 downwards.
GGATTTGAAAAGACTTGAAAATTGGAACATAAGCTCTTTGATATGCATACTAAACATCCTCAAAGTGGAGGGTCATGAAACATTTCTGGATGCAAGATATTCAAAGGCAAACTGGGCTACTATACTCTGTTTGACACTAGGCAGAATTGTGCAATTTGACACCTACTCAAAATGGGACTTCACCGAATGATTCGGAATGACAAAATAGCATCATGGAATGCATGCACATACTGAATGGAGTGTGTTAAACACCTGGAACACCTCATGGGCTTCAAAATGACAGCCGGGTACACATGTATGAAAAGCATTTAAAGGTTTTCAACTACAAAATTTTAACATGGTACTCAAAAACCCATGCTGTGTTTTTTAGTCCCAACAGCCCCTCTAGAAGTTTATGCCCTAGATCACTATAAAAGGAGGCCTTCCTTTCTCATTTTCTCCATCTCTCATCCTCATAATCTCTCAAGCAAGCAAGCAATCAAGAAATCAAGGAGAAGGAAAGCATTCAAGCATTCATTCATCTTTAAGCATTCAAGCATTCAAGATCCAATTCATCAAGGAGATCCATTGTTAGCCATTGAAGGATTCAATCTCTATGGATCCCTCTTGTTGAATATTTCTCCATCCACATTCATCCAAGCCTCTTCCTATTTCAAGATCCATTCAAGATTGGTCTTGAAGATCTAAAGACAATTGATTGGATACATCGTACATTCAATTCTACATTCATTTGGAGCATCCATACTTGTGGATTCAAGGATTTGAATCCTCCACAAGGGTTTCAACATAAGCAACGTGAATTGTTCCATTTACTTTGTTTATCTCTACAATTTCAATTCAATTTCAAGGTTAATTCCTAAATTGGGGTTTGACTAAGGAAAACCCCTCCCCCCAACAAAAAAAACCATTTTTCTTGCAGGTATAGGTCCAGGACGATGAATATCAGTGCAGATCTGGGTACCCTTTTCATCAAACTTCTAGGATCCTCAAATAGAATTTTCGTCAGAGTAGTTTCAAGTCAAGGACGAGCTTCAATGGGGGTCAAGATTGTACCCCGGGGTAAGAGCTTACCCCAATCCTGAGGTTAAGGTTGATCTTGCTCAGAAAAGAAAAATATTTCTAGGTTTGTAGATCTCGCAATTTCGGTTACAAATCATAGAAATCAATAGTTTCTAAGGCTATTTGACAGGGTTTTCAGCCGATTATTTTTCGGAGGTAAGTACCTTTATTTGTTCATTTCAATATTAGTCTTCTATATTTACTTTCCATATCATTATAATTTCATGTATGTGTAAAATATCGGCTTTGGGATCTGTTTTATGTGCAAACCATTATTTTGGGACCCCACCGCATATTTTATCTAATACATTTTGGTGAACCCGACATGCTTACCCCTTTCTTTTGTGGAATTAGATGCCATATTATGTTAGATTTCCCTTTGTATTATCTTGTGTGTTCACCTTCATCATACATTTTGGTGAACCCACGATAGACAAATCTTACTTTTTGGTGTTAGATTTGCATTTTGTGTTAGATCTTACATGCTTACAAAAGTAGATTTCTTTTATGCTCTTGCATTTATATTTCAAAAATACAAAAAAATTACAAAATTTCTTTAAAAATAAAAAAATATTTACAAGCTTATCCCCTATCTTTCATGGAATTAGATGCTCTATTGTGTTTGTGGTGCTCGATTCCCTTTTCATTCTTTTAAATTTCATTTGAATGCATTTGGATATATCTAGCTCTATTCTCTATGCATTTCTTTATTTGTTATCATGTTGCACAAGATGTTTCAAGTGTTTTTAAAATGCCTTATTGATAGGGATGATAATCCTCCTATTTAGGATGAACCTTTGGATTTGGATGTTGATTACTCTCTTCCTCATGAAACCATTGTGGATGAACCCTTGGATAAAGACATTGATTTATCCCCTCCTCATGAAGAAGCTTTAATACAAGAGGGTGATTTATTAATGGATGACATATTCATACATGATGATAACTTTTTTTCTCTAAAACACACTCCCCTTATGCAGATATTTTAGCGAAAGAAGATGACATTATAGATTATTTACCTCTATTTGGGATTCCTTCTAGTGATGAGGCATTAGAGGAGAATTATATAAATTCCCTAAATGCTCTCCCTCTTAGTGATGATCTTATGGAGAATCAAGATTATATCTCATATCCTCCTAGGATGTCTTCTTTTCTTCCTTCTTGTGAATCTATTTGTAGCGTTGAGGCAACTAATATGGTTTTTCTGAAACCCTTGTTGACTGTCAAAGGTTGTCCTCGCATTACTATCAAAGGTAAACCTATGGATTCTTTAGATTCTTTCAATGACCAAGATTTGATAGCTCACACATATCATACAAGGAATAACATTCAACCTAATTTGGTGGTTTCTACTTCTTTGCCACCTTCTCAACCCATTCTTCCTCCTCCACCCCTTCTTCCTAGCAAGAAGTATGATTTGATAAACCAATTGCAAAATACTCCTGCCAAGATTTCTTTATGGGAGCTTCTTCAAACTTCACCTACCTACTATGAAGCCTTGCAAAAAGCTCTAGCAACTCTTCCCACTCCACCTCCTTATCAAGAGAACATCAATAACTTCTTATAATGCATGCATGCTACCCTGGGTCCTCCTGACATTGTATTTACTCAAAATGATTTACCTTCTAAAGAAGTTCAGAATCAATATGATGCTCTTATGGTTGTTGTTACTATCAATAAGAGTATCATTCATAGGACCTTGATTGATAATGGATCTGGGCTTAATTCTTGTAGCATGGACATGCTCAAAGTGATTAAAGATGATCTTTCAACTATTCAACCTGACAATGTTCCTATGCGGGGATTTGATAACATTGGTAAAAACACTTTAGGTATTATTACCTTACCTATCAAAGTAGGTCCGATCATCCTAAATACACCTATTCATGTTATTCCTGGACCTCTCAATTATAACCTTCTTTTGGGTAGACCTTGGTTGCATGAGATGCATGTTGTTCCTTCCACCCTTCACCATAGAGTCAATTTTATACATAACAACATGATGTATACAATTCATGCTGATGATGCACCTAATCCTTGTTTGAATATTCAAAACCACACTACTCCTATCCCTAATAGTAATCATTATTCCTCTAATGCTCTTCCTGGCAATTATTAGGGAACTTTTGATTTTAATCCTACCTTTATTGGAGGGTATAAAGTTTCTGATCTTGATTTTATGAAGCAACAAAGAGATTTTGAACAATGCATTTTTACTTCTACTTCTAATGACCTTCGTAATAAATTTTTCATTGCTTCTACCCACAATGAATCAATAAAACCTACTAATGATGACATAGTGACTACTGAGGTTCCATTGACTCCTGCTAATATGGCTTCTTGTTATGGTCCTGGTTATCATTTCCTAGTTAAACAAGGATTCAATGGTCAAGGATGTGGTAAGCATAAAAAGGGAATTCAAATGCCCTTACAGAATGGTGGGCATGAGCTTTCTTATGGATTGGGATTTAATCCTCAACAACAAATCAATGTTAACAACATCTCAAATAATACTTCAAATCATGATGAACTAATGAAGGAATTAGTCCAAGAAGTTCTTTTGCCTAAACTCCTTCATGCTAAGATGATTACTAGACCTAAACACAAAAAGTAACATAGTCTGCACTTGAAGACTCTTCCTTTTTATTTATATCATAGATTTCATGATCACTCTACTAATGAATGTCAAGCTTTATATTATAAGATTAGGGAGCTCAGTGATAGTAAGGTTACTTATATATCATGTGGCAATGAGTTGTATTTCAATCATGTTTTCTCTAAATAACATTTATGTTCCTATTATGGAGCTCCACATTATGTAAACAATGTTAGCCTAATCCTTGGGAGCTCGTTGTCTTGCATAGTGTTGTGAGAGATATAATAGGTCCCCTTCCATCCTTTTTCCTATGCTTGGGGGGCATGGATGCCATCTCCTTATTTTTTGTCTTTTCAGGATCCACTTTTCCCTTGGTTAAACAGTATCTATCTATTATGTGATATCCAATCATACATGAAAATTTTGGTTTGCATTGAGGATCTCTTTCCTTGATCACAACCTCTTTCATTGTTTTACATTGGGTTTCCATGGTTGATAAATCTCTCACCTTGGAAATTGAATAGTGTGTTATCCCTCACCAGGGTTACTTTTTCTCTTCTTGCATTATATCTCTTTGCATTCATCCCTTCCATGGCCTCATAGGAGCTGTGACCTTCTTGGCTTGGACTGGGTGTTTTCTATGGATATTGTCTTGATGTTGAAGAAGGCTTTATCCTTGTTCTTTTCTTTCCTTAACATGCCAAAATAGTATGCTTTTTTCCATCTTAAGGAGGGGGGCATATATACGGCCTCCCTCATTCTATATTATGCATTTTTATTCTAACCTTTTGTTTTGCAGCATGATAAATCCTCTGAAGGTAACGCACATAAGTTGCTAAATCCTGAAGAGACACAAATTTTCAAATTCAAATATGCTAAATCCTCTGAAGGTAACACACATAAGTTGCTAAATCTTGAAGAGACACACATTTCCAATTTCAAATATGCTAAATCCTTGGAAGGTAATGCACATAATCTGCTAAATCCTAAAGAGATACACATTTTACAAATGTATTCTATCATGATATAAGGACATGGATCCATGGGTACTTCATAAAAGCCATCAGAAGATGCACTACACACATGCACAAAGTTGATAGAAGGTGCACAACTTTATGGGGTGACTATCAAGTGTTTTCTTGGTGGACCATCCTATACTTTTTGTGGTTCATAGTGAGATACACACATCTTACTCGGCGAGCTAGCCACTCGTCTCTCCCCTTTTCTCTCTTTTTCTAGTGATGTCTCTCTTATTACAATCTTGGAGTTGACAAAGACTTGAGTCCCTAGGGGCTTGAGGATTCCTTTGTCCCTTTGATTTTAATAAGATTGTCTTTTTCTTTGTGATCTCCTTTACCAAGAGTTTGCATCAAGTCCATACTCTTGCTAAAGTGGGGGCTTGATGTATCATCTTAAAATGGAAGAACTTACATGTTAAGAACATTTATCCCTCCGAGTAAGTGGTTTGGGGTCATGTCGAATGCCTTGAATGGGTCTTTGACTTGAATCTGACCTTTTCCCCTGTTTTGCCCCATTTTCCACTTCTTTTTTGCATAATTCTGGCATCCTGATTTGAAATTCTGAGATTCTTAACTTTTGGGTCAATGTTGACCTTTTGGGTCAAAGTTGACCTCAACTTTGACCTAGGTCAAAATCGACCTCGACCTTGACCCAAGGTCCAAATTTCAAAGTTCCATGATTTTTGGATGTCGAGTTTCAGAAAGAATTGTTTTCCCACCTCCGGGTCAGCTGTTTTGATCTCCGAAATGGTAAAGTCTTAAATTGCATTTAATCTAGGTCCATTTCTAGGGGTATGGGCCCAATGGGAATGTATTTATCATATGTGGCCCCTCTAGAAGTTTGTGCCCTAGATCACTATAAAAGGAGGGCTTCCTCTCTCATTTTCTCCATCTCTCATCCTCATAATTGTTGGAGATTTGCCAACAAGCCAATGCTAACTGTATGTTTGTCATTGATGACAACATATAGTAAGTAGCATGCATGGAAGACTTATGCAGTAAGATTTTAGTATATACAACATGGACATGTTATCGGCATGATATCATGGATGTAGAGGTTAACTGTTAGTATAGATAGTTATATAGCATCTTGTGTCAATAGTGTCCCTGACAGAGTTACAAGCAGTGTTCTGTGAATGATTGTCTATACATCTACCATGGAGCCTTACATGTTTGGATATATTATGGAGACATGTTAGTGATGTTACATTCATGGATGTAGAGTCTAATAATTAGTTGAAATGAATTTATGCAGTCGCTATTCACTAGTAGTAGCTTCCTGTGTTTATTCAAAAGAGATGACAGAGATTTTATTAGTATAAGAATTTTGCCTATCATTTCGGTATGTGCCCTTGGATTAGTGATTGGATAAGATTTAAGAATGTTCTATTAAGAGTGCATGATGTAATTCAACTTGAGGAGAAATATTCACTTACTTTGGTAGAGCCAACAGTGTGTAGCGTGCGTCTATATTTATTAATATTGGATAGGTCCCAGATTGAGTTGCGTGCTTAATAGAGCCAAAAAAATTATTATTGGAGTATGTTATGGGTTCTCTAATACAATTTTAAGGTGGTTCTAATAGGCCAACTTGATTATATCATTTAGAGGTATGATATTTATAGGCAGTCATTTGTGATTGCTAAGACATGGTTTAGAGTTGATTGTGAAGAGAAGAGTAGAGTAGAGTGTGTGAAGTGTTGAGCCATTAGCTAAGGGTCTATGTGACCAAGTAAAGAGTTTATGCTATACATTGGAACTGATCTAGAAATTAGGTCAAAGCACAATTCACCAAGATCCATATATAGTGTGTATTTATTATTAAGAAGGTTGTAGCCTTCACCCCTTTGAGAAGTGTGCTCTCGGACAATGCGTCCTCATCCCTAACAGGGTTAATTGTAAAAGACTCCTAACAAGGTTTGACCCTTGACTAGGCCACTGTACTAAATACATTGTAAAGCAACTCCTAATAGGGTTAAGGATCTTCTAACAAGGATCATAAAACACTAGTGCAGATTATTAGTGGGTGTCAATTCCCACCGGGGTTTTTACCTATTTGGGTTTCCCCGTAACCAAAATATTTGTGTTGTGTTCAAGTGTTCTTTCATTGTGTTTATTCTTTATGTTTAAGTATACTTAATTGGATAAAGAATTGACGCTTGTAGATAATTGATCCTAAGTTTGATGGAGAGAATTATCTTGATTGGAAGAACAAGATGATGACACATTTACAGTGTATTAATTTTGAAGTTTTTGAAGTGGCTATCAAAGAGATTCAAATCCCCTCTCTAGCAGATCTTGCAAAGGATGATGCTACTATTAAGGAAAAGGATTTTTTCCATGAGAATGCAATAGAAAAAGAAGCCCATATCAACGCCCTATCTGATAGTGAGTTTTCAGAGATAAAGAAAGTAGACACAACCTACAAGATATGGAATCACCTAGAAGACATGTTTGAAGGAGATAAACAAGCAAAGAATGCACGTAGAAATACATGCAAGAAAAATTACAATACATTGGAGATGCTACCAGAAGAGAACATAAGAGCCTACAATCAAAGAATTAATGAAGTTGTTAGAATAAAAAATAATGGTGGAGAAATCTCATAAGAAGACATCATGGATAAACTGATGACTACATTGACACTAGAATATAAAATCAAGATAAATATCCTTGATGAGACTACAATTTTCAAAAAACTTCAAAAGAGAAACTTTAATTAGCAAGATTGCTACGTTTGAGATAGCAAGTTTAAAGATAGAGCCTAAAAGTGGGACAACCTTCAAAGCTTCGGTCCATGGTAGGAAATCTACAAACACTTCTAGGAATTTTGATGATGATGATGAAGAGATAACACTACATGATTTCATTGCTATGATTGCTAAAAGAGAAAACAAAGGAAAAGGGAAATATGAAGGTCAATTACCATTTAAATGCTTTTCATATAATAAGATTGGTCACTTTGCATCTAAGTGTCCTACAAGAGTTAAAAAGTACAAGAATAACTACAAGCCCAAGTATGCAAAGGAATGCTACTATGATGGAGATGGAGTATCAGATGAGGAGTCAACAAAAGAGGAAATTGGATTCATTGCTCTTGAAGATGAAAAGAATTCACAAGAGTTAGCACTGATCTCACAAGCTAACATCAGGACATATTGGATCATTAATAGTGGTTGCTCACATCACATGACAGGAGATAAAGATAGATTTGTTCATTTGGACAGATATAAAGGAGGCATGGTTAGATTTTGAGATAACACTCCTAAACCCATCATTGGTAGAGGAGCCATTACCTTGGATGGAAAGAATAGCACTGATGATGTCCTTTATGTTGATGGTTTGAAACATGACCTACTAAGTGTTGGGGAGTTACTTGACAAAGGTTACAGGTTGGAATTCAATGGAAATAAGTGCATCATTAACAACAAATAAGGATAAATGATTGCATTAAGATCAAAGACTAAAGGTAATGTTTTTTAGCTTAATCCAGAAGCAATTTGTCTTGTTGCTAAAGTAGACGATAGTTGGCTATGACACAAAAGACTATGTCATATCAATTTTGATAACATGGTAAAGATCAGTAATGTTAAGGTAGTTAGAGACCTACCTAGCATAGAAAAGCCAGTTGATACCATTTGCAGGAAGCATGTAAGGAATTCATTTAGGAGCAAGAATAATTCAGCAGAGAACAAGTTGGATCTGATTCATATAGACCTATGTGGACCAACTCAAACTAGATCATACTATGGTGAAAGGTATTTCATTTTGTTTTTTGATGATTATACTATTGGAAACAATTGTCTGAAGGAAATTGCTACTCAATTATGTATTTTCTTTGATGTCACACAATGTCATAGTCCGCAGCAATCTGCTTCTACCGAGCTCAGTCGGTCTGCCAGACAGGAATATTAGTGCTTACCGAGTCCACTCGGTTGCCGAAGAAAGTTTAGTGTTTACCGAGTTCAGTCGGTCATCAAAGAAAGTTTAGTGTTTACCGAGTTCAGTCGGTCATCGAAGAAAGTTTAATGTTTACCGAGTTCAGTCGGTCATCGAGGAAAGTTAGTATTTACCGAGTTCAGTCGGTTATCAAAGGTAAAGGATTGTTGGTGTTTACCGAGTTCCCTCGGTCTCTGAAAAATTATAAAAAGATATGGTCACCGAGCATTGTCGGCCCTTGAAGGATTTTTGCAAATAGAGTTTACTTAATTCAGCCGACTGTTATACTAAATAATGTCGATTCGACTAATCCAAAATCATATAAATAAAAGGTCAAATGTGAAAAGTATATATACACAGCAGAAGATTTACAGAAGAAAAGAAAAAAAGGTGAATGCGAATTTATGAAGGATGTTCAGATATCCTTGAGGTGCAGTAGAGATTTATTCGATCAGAGGATCAGACTTATGCAGAACAGAGATCTGTAATCAGCAAGACAGTTGCATTATTATACAGGTCATTTTTATTGTTACCTTCTTATCATTGTAACAGTGAATTCTAAATCTCTTAACCGAGTTGGTTTAACAGCCATAATGTAAATCCTCTAACAAGGTGACAATTCCATTGAATTGTTTTCAAGACCTCTTACCAGGCCACTCCTAGCAGGGTGTTTTAAATCCTCTAACAAGGTCACACCTAACAGTGTGTTCTGTAACCTTTTACCGAGTTGGCTTCTAACCGGGCATCACTTCAGAAAAGTGAAAATCAGTATCTAGATACATTGGTGGTTTTTCCCATATTGGGTTTCCACATTAAATCTTGTGTCTCTTGTGTTCTTAATTGCTTTCTCAATCATATACATGTGCTGATGAATATCTAAATATTGCTAATACTTTCTGCATCTTCAAGGTTACTGCAATCTATTTACCGAGTGCTAAAACAGATAACATTGTTAAGATATCCTAAGGGATCTGGAAAGAATTAATAGGAAGTGTTTTTATGGTTGACTGATTCACCCCCCCTCTTAGTCACTTCATCCATATTCCATCAATTGGTATCAGAGCTTTTGGTGCTTGCAGGAAGGGTTTCAAAGACCTAAGCTAAAGATCAGGATGTCTTACAAGAGGGAAATTCCAAAGCTTAACAGAGATAACTTTTCAGCATGGCAAGGTCTCATGCGACTTCATCTGGCTTCCATTGGTGATTCAGGATGCAAATACATTGATGAAGAGTACACAATTCCCAATGGCGCATTAACTGTTGAAGACATTGCAGATAAAAAGACTCACAACACCATGATGATAGACATTGCATCTGCTCTCAGCTATGAAGAATTTGATGATATTAAAGACTGCACTACTGCATATGAAATGTGGGTGGCACTGAAGAAAATATATGGTGGTGATGCAAATGTGAAAAGAGCCAAAGCAGAAAGCGTAAGAGGACAGTTTGACAAGATGAATATGAAGGAAGACGAAAACATTGCAAAATATGTTGAAAGAATCAAAGCAAGTGTAAGTGCAATTAGAGCTTCTGGAGGAACAATCTCAGATGAGACTGTTATAAGTAAGATACTCAGAACACTACTCCCTATCTATGCAATAAGAGTATCAGCTATTCAAGAAAGAAGATGTGAAACAAACCACAATATAACTTTGGATGCTTTAGTTGGAAGATTGACAGCTTTTGAATTAGACAACTATGATAACTATGTTCCTAGTTCCAAAAATATTGAATCAGCATTTGAGGCCAAGGTGTCACTAAAGAAGAACAAGAAAATTAAAGAAGTTCAGTCAGAAAGTGAAGAAGAATCAGAAGAAAGTTCTGATAGTGATCTTGAAATTGTAGAAGCATTACTTGCAAAGAAGTACTCTAGAGGGAAAGGTAAGTATAAAGGTAAAACTCCTTTAATCTATTTTTCATGTGAAGAAATTGGACATATTGCAGCTAGGTGCCCAAACAAGCAAGTCAAAGAAGAAAAGAGAAGTCACAAGTACTATGGCAAAAAGAATTTCAAATCATACAAGGATAAAGGTAAGAAATCATGTTTTATGGCTAAAGATTCTGATGATAGTGAAGAAGAAATTGTCTTTATTGCTATAAAAGATGAATCTGATGATGATGAAGATAAGATGGCACTTATTTCTCATATAAGCAAAGATGATATATGGATAATAGATAGCGGATGTTCACACCACATGACTGGTGACAAGACAAAATTTGAATATCTAGAAGACTGTGACAATGGTAATGTAAGATTTGGAAACAATGAACCTTGTTGTATAAAAGGAAAAGGAAGAATCTCATTAACCAAAGAACTCATATGTGATAATGCTTACTGGGTTGAAGGACTAAAACATAATCTTCTAAGTGTAGCACAGCTAATCAACACTGGTTTCAAGGTTGAATTCATGAATGGTCAAGAAAGACTGCTGGATGGAAAAGGAAAACTCATTGGATCAGGCAAACAAACAAAAGGTAACTTATTTTATCTTGATCTCAATGAATATTCATGCTTTATTGCTCAAATAGAAGAAAGTTGGCTATGGCACAAAAGGTTATGTCATGTGAATTTTGATAACATGATAAAAATAAGCAAATTCAAGAAGGTTAGAGGCATTCCTACTTTGAAGAAACCTGACACTGGTCTATGTAAGAATTGTCAGATTGGCAAAATGAGTAAAACTAGTTTTAAGAGTAAGAACTATCAGTCTAAAGAAATTTTGGAAATTGTGCATACTGATTTATGTGGACCTATTGGAATACAAAGCTATACTGGAGATAAATTCTTTATTCTTTTCGTTGATGATTATTCTAGAATGATGACTGTCATGTATTTAAGAGAAAAATCAGAAGCATTTGAAAAATTCAAATGGTACTTAGCAAGAGTAGAAAAAGAAACAGGGAAAAGATTGAAATGCTTAAGATCAGACAGAGGTGGTGAATTCATCTCCCATGATTTTAACAACTTCTGCATTGAAAGAGGAATCAAAAGACAGGTATCAGCTCCTAGAACTCCTGAGCAGAATGGAATAGCAGAAAGAAGAAACAGATCTATTATGGATTGTGCAAGGACTCTAATGATAGAAAAGAACATTGCTATAAAGTACTGGAAGGAAGCTATCAGCACTGCAGTTCATACCTTGAACCGAGTACAATTGAAGAAAGACACATTCAAAACTCCTTATGAATTATGGTATGGCTATAAACCTAATGTAAGTTACATGAAAATATTTGGTAGCAAGTGTTATTTCTTAAAAGAATCCAGAAGAAATAAATTTGATGTGAAAAGTGATGAAGGAATATTCCTAGGATATTCTAGCAAAAGCAAGGCATACAAATGTCTGAACTTATCTACTCACAAAGTCATAGAAAGTATACATGTAAAATTTGATGAGTTTGTAGAAAAGACTGAGGAAGAAAGCAAAAGGGAACCTGAGAACTACAGAAGATTCGTTTACATTGAACCTGAAACATTGGCAGACACAACTATCAATAAGGAAGCTATATCTACCGAGCCGAGCATAGTTACCGAGTCACAAACCGAGTCACAGGAAGAAGTTCAAACCGAGTCACAGGAAGAAATTCAGACCGAGTCTCAGCCTGAAGTTACCGAGCAAATATCTACCGAGCCCGAGCAACCTGAAGAAGAGATCCTAGAAGACAACAGCATGAATCATTCAAAAGGCAAGGAACCTATACTAGCCAAATATGTTAGAAGACATCATACACTAGATCAAATCATTGGAAACAAATCAGATGGTACTATGACAAGAAGCAAGCTAAAAGGTACATGTCTGCTTACTGATTTTGAACCTAGAAATATCAAAGATGCATTGGAGAATGAAAGTTGGATTGAAGCAATGAATGAAGAATTAGAACAAATACATAAGAACAAAACTTGGACTCTTGTACCTAGACCTAAAGATAAGAATGTAATTGGAACAAAATGGGTATTCAGAAATAAACTGAATGAAGATGGTCAAGTATCTAGAAACAAAGCTAGACTGGTATGTAAAGGTTATTCTCAAGAAGAAGGTATAGATTATGGAGAAACTTTTGCTCCTGTTGCAAGATTAGAAGGTGTAAGAACTCTACTTGCTTATGCAGCACACAAAGGATTTAAGGTATATCAGATGGATATAAAATCTACATTTCTCAATGGAATTCTTGATGAAGAAGTCTACATCGAACAACCTGAAGGTTTTGTTGATCCAGACAAAAGGGACATGGTCTGTAGGTTACACAAAGCATTGTATGGTTTAAAACAAGCTCCTAGAGCATGGTATGAAAGACTCCATAACTATTTGATCCAGATTAATTTCAAAAGAGCTAATGATAACAGCAATCTGTATATTAAAGAAGGACCGGATGACAAAATTGTATTGGCAGAAATATTTGTGGATGATATTATATTTACAGGGAATGAGGATCAGTGCAAAGAATTTTCAGAGAAAATGAACAGAGAATTTGAAATGTCTATGTTTGGTTTAATAAAATTCTTTGTTGGTCTTCAAATTCAGCAAAGCAAGAATGGTATATACATTACTCAATCCAAATACACTAAGGAGATACTTAAGAAGTTTGGAATGGAAGATTCAAAACCAGTTGGTACACCCATGTGTACTGGACTGAAACTTACCAAAAATGATGATTCAAAAGAAGTTGATCAGACCCTATACCGATCTATGATTGGAAAATTGTAGTATGTAGTACATACAAGACCTGATATTGCCTTAGCAGTCGGTATAGTAGCTAGATTCTCAGCAAAACCTAAGGAAAATCACATGATGGCAATCAAAAGAATCTTAAGATACTTAAGAGGAACTGAAGAGTATGGTTTGTGGTATAAATTTGGAGGCAATCTAGACTTGAAAGTGTTTACTGATGCTGATTGGGCAGGAAACATTGATGACAGAAAAAGCACAAGTGGTGGAGCATTTTTTCTTGGAAAAAGACTGGTATCCTGGACTAGTAAAAAGCAGAATTGTACATCTCAATCCACAGCCGAAGCAGAATATGTTGCTGCTGCAGTAAACTGTTCAAATATTGTTTGGTTTAAACAGCTATTAGAAGGTATGAAGGTTGAAATCAAAGAACCAGTTGTTATATTTTGTGACAATACCAGTGCAATAAACATTTCTAAGAATCCAGTGATGCATTCCAAAACCAAGCACATTGCTATTAAATATCACTTTGTCAGAGAATTGGTGCAGGACAAGGAAATCAGATTAGAATATATTCATACAAAAGAACAGATTGCAGACATTTTTACCAAACCATTACCTAAGGATGCATTTGTGTATCTAAGAGGTAAGTTAGGGGTCATTCCCCTATCCGAGGCTCATTAAATACAGTTTTAGTGATGCATCAACCAGAACATGATTGAAAATCAACCTGTTGATGCAGCATATTAAGGAATCATTGCATATGAATCAGTACTTGAGGTACATTAATTTTCACCGGTAATATGTGAATTGTCTTTGGCATGTGTTGTCAAAGAGGGAGATTGTTTACTTCTGTCTTTGCTATTACTTCAAGAAATTTTCATTAGTCAGAAGGAAGAATTTTCAGGATATAGGAAGTTTGCTGACAGAGGGAGATTTGAATCCAAACCGAGCTAACTCTTTCAAATTTCTTATGCTATGACATATTGTGTTGCCATCAATGCCAAAGAGGGAGATTGTTGGAAACAATTGTCTGAAGGAAATTGCTACTCAATTATGTATTGTCTTTGATGTCACACAATGTCATAGTCCGCAGCAATCTGCTTCTACCGAGCTCAGTCGGTCTGCTAGATAGGAATATTAGTGCTTACCGAGTCCACTCGGTTGCCGAAGAAAGTTTAGTGTTTACCGAGTTTAGTCGGTCATCGAAGAAAGTTTAGTGTTTACCGAGTTCAGTCGGTCATCGAAGAAAGTTTAATGTTTACCGAGTTCAGTCGGTCATCGAGGAAAGTTAGTATTTACCGAGTTCAGTCGGTTATCAAAGGTAAAGGATTGTTGGTGTTTACCGAGTTCCCTCGGTCTCTGAAAAATTATAAAAAGATATGGTCACCGAGCACTGTCGGCCCTTGAAGGATTTTTGCAAATAGAGTTTACTTAATTCAGCCGACTGTTATACTAAATAATGTCGATTCGACTAATCCAAAATCATATAAATAAAAGGTCAAATGTGAAAAGTATATATACACAGCAGAATATTTACAGAAGAAAAGAAAAAAAGGTGAATGCGAATTTGTGAAGGATGTTCAGATATCCTTGAGGTGCAGTAGAGATTTATTCGATCAGAGAGGATCAGACTTATGTAGAACAGAGATCTGTAATCAGCAAGACAGTTGCATTATTATACAGGTCATTTTTATTGTTACCTTCTTATCATTGTAACAGTGAATTCTAAATCTCTTAACCGAGTTGGTTTAACAGCCATAATGTAAATCCTCTAACAAGGTGACAATTCCATTGAATTGTTTTCAAGACCTCTTACCAGGCCACTCCTAGCAGGGTGTTTTAAATCCTCTAACAAGGTCACACCTAACAGTGTGTTTTGTAACCTTTTACCGGGTTGGCTTCTAACCGGGCATCACTTCAGAAAAGTGAAAATCAGTATCTAGATACATTGGTGGTTTTTCCCATATTGGGTTTCCACGTTAAATCTTGTGTCTCTTGTGTTCTTAATTGCTTCCTCAATCATATACATGTGCTGATGAATATCTAAATATTGCTAATACTTTCTGCATCTTCAAGGTTACTGCAATCTATTTACCGAGTGCTAAAACAGATAACATTGTTAAGATATCCTAAGGGATCTGGAAAGAATTAATAGGAAGCGTTTTTATGGTTGACTGATTCACCCCCCCTCTCAGTCACTTCATCCATATTCCATCATATACTAGGATGATGTGGGTTGCATTCTTAAAAGAAAAGTCAGAAGAATTTGAGAAGTTCAAAATATTCAAAGATAAGGTTGAGAATGAATATGTACTAAAGATTAAATGTCTAAGGTCGGATAGAGGAGGAGAATTCACCTTTGACAAATTCTATGAGTATTGTTAAGAACATTGCATAAAGAGACAGTTGAGTGCACCTAGAACCCCTCAGTAGAATGGAATTGAAGAGAGAAGGAATAGGATCATCCTTGATACAACGCAGACCATCATGATTGAAGGAAAAGTTTCACATACCTATTGGAGAGATGTAGTCAATACAATAGTCTATAAAATCAATAGAATACAACTGAGGCCTAGCACAGACAAAACACCTTATGAGCTATGGTTTGGTAATGTTCCCATAGTAAAATACTTTAGAATCTTTGGAAGCAAGTGCTACATCAAGAGGTATGAAGCAATAGGAAATTTTAATGCAAGAAGTGATCAAGGTATTTTCCTTGGTTACTCTACTAAAATCAAAGCTTATAGATGTTTCAATTTAAGATTGAAGAAGATCATTGAAAGTGCTTGTTGGGGCTCAAAAATGCTGGTCATTTTGAGGCCAACTAACAGGCACAATAGATGCCTCTGCAATTCTGGTTCGGTCTGAACCAAGGCTAGTAGGCCTAAATTGAATATACTGTCTAACTGCACAAACAATGTGTGTAAACAACAAAATTTCTTCCAAAGGGGTTACTGATCCCTAAAAGATAAAGAAACTAAAAATCCTAATAGGAAAATAGTTAGATATTTAGACTAATGTTATGAACTAATGCTAAACCTAATTTACTATTTGATAAATAAGATAGCAGATTAGAAATAGATTCCACGGAAAGAAATAAATGACAATTTCAAATGAACAGATAGACCAGTGCCTGATACGATACTGAAAATAGAGTCAGATACATTCAATACTTTAAGTAACTGGAGATGGTTTTAGGATAACTCATTTTTGCAGAATGAGACCATCAACCTACAAGATTCTATTTGAAACAAAATCTATAACAATTAATACAATAGGTCCTATGGTTTTTAACTCAACTAAAGAGCCCGAAAGGAAACAACAACAAGCTCCTAGACCATGTTATCATTATTCAAATTGTATTAATTGATCATAAATAAATGCATAAAATAGAAAGCATAATAGGATACCTTGGTTAGAGAGTAATACAAGAAACTAATTGAACATACAAACTATATAATCAATAGGGTATAAGCACTTATCAAATATCCATGCATGAGATCTTGAGACATTCAGTTTCAATCCATCTGATGGTATATGTTTTTGTCGTGATAGAATTGTGTCTTTATTTTTACAATTGCTTGAGTATAAATATAAATTTCAATAGTTTCTTGTGAAAGGACATGCCCTTTCATAGGACCTAATTGTACAATTAACCCTAAATGTATATAACCAAATTATAGCAATAGTTGTTCGGGAAAATATCCCATATAATTATATGTGTGTCGTGCATAATAGTTTACTCTTTAATTTCCTGTACACACAAAATAATCAATATTAGTTCATCTCAAACATAATAATAAATACATTATGTAGTGTATTAATCTTGCATAAACATTATACACTACTTATTAATAATCAATTAAAAATAGATAAGAAAAATAAATAAGTAAAAATGAAAATGAAATTTAAATCATATTTTAAACATAATAATTAAATCATGAAGGATTTATATAATGTGATAAATAAAAACATAACATTCACAATTATCCTTTTAATTCAAAATAAAGCATAATGTACTTTAAGAGTACAATCCACTTTTAAAAAAAAATTGAACCCTAAAAATGAAATTAATCCACCTAGGGTTAATTCACATTAAGTTCATAAAATAATTACTTTAATAATATAAAAACTTTTTAAATACAAAATAATAATACTATAAAAAATATATATGATAAGGGGATTTAAAAGATTCATCTTTCTAAAGCAATCCTGAAACATTTATAAAATAATTCACCTATTCATAAAAGTTAGTAAAATAGAATAATTAAAATCCTAAAAATTAAAGTAAAGAAAGTTACCTTTTAGTAATTTGCATTTAAAACATAAATGGCAACCCTAAAAAAGAAATATATACATAGTATATCATTAAAAAATAATAAAAACCTACTCACCTAAAATGGTAAAAATATTAATGTTAAGCATATTAGGTCAAAATATCAAATGGAACAGACAAAGAATTACACACCAAAACCCTAAAAAATTAACACTTATCAATTTCAACCCTTTTATTCCATCTTTTATTTTTAACTTTTAGGGTAAAACACAAATTAGAAACAAAATAATTATTAGTAACTACAATATAAAAAAATTTCTATCTAATAAATCATATTTATTTTAATAATTTATTTCAAAAGGGATAATTCTTTTTTAATTTATATATTTATTTACACACTCATTATTGAAGAATAATGTAGAACAATTGGTTAGGGGGTAAGAGTTGGGTAGTTAGGTAGGAAAAGGAATGGGTTGAGAGGTCGAGTGTTCAACTTCCTCTCCCCATTCTTTTTCACAAAATCAGAAAAATAAATAAATATATAGACAAAGTAATAATCACATTATTTAATTTAAAAAGTAATTAAGGAAGAGGTAACTCCCTATGAAAAAGGTTGTCTTAACTTCTCACCTGCACATGAAAATGAAAATAAATAAATATCTTCTCCTAACCCTGTCAAAGAAAATAAATAGATTAACTGGTTAGGGGATAGGAGGGTAGATAGGTAGGAAAAAGGTCGGCTTGAGAGCTCGAGTGTTCAACTCCCTCTCGCCGCCTTTTTTCTTAACTTATTTTTTATTTTGAAGAATAATTATTTATTTTCAAAATGAATATGTAGAAAAGTAATTTACAACCTAATACGTAAAAATAGAAAATAACAAACACACATGCCTTTTATCCATTTTAATTTTTTATCATAGGAAAATTATATAAAAATGAAAATAAAACATCATACTTCCCTGACGTTTTGTATATATTTTGGCCTAAATTTTTAGGTGCCAATAGTGTCTCCAATTGGGGACGTGTGTCCATACCTGGACATAGCGAGAATCCAGACTTCTCTAGAGGAGCAGACCACTCGAAACACAATGTTAAAATTCTTGTAAAGATATTTCATAATAATATGTTTTCCCATTAAAATATAAATAATAAAAGTATAGAAAAATAATAATATTTTTAATACCATAATAATGAAAGAAGATACTTACCTCAAATGTATTTACCTTTTGTTCTATAGATTATTTCAGGGTTAGGGTTGTTGTTTTGGAAAATTACCATAATTGTTATCAGCCATCAAAGAATGAGATTATGAAGGCTTCTCTTTGATTCGAGATACACATTGAGAAACCTAAAATGACATTTGCAGAGGTATTCCTGTGCAAGTGGTCAGCGTCGATCATGTTTCTTGGTGAACTCTTCTATGTGCCCCACATGAGATCTTTTCCTCTTATAGCTTAATGGTCCTTTATTGTTGTCACAAATCACTCATTCTCAGTGGAACCAACAATATAAGAAACACTACAAGCACAGTTCTCAGTAAGGACAACTTTTCCATAACATCAGAAACTATGGCTATGAGAGGCCTCTTCTTTGCATGGGAAATTCTCAACCCAAAGTCCTGCAACCACGTCATTCTAGGCATGCCTTCAGTTCCATCAACTTCCCCGTTTATCTCATTTCCCTATCTTACTTCTTGGAAGGACAATTGTCTGGAGCCAAACTCTCTAATTACATTCTAACTTGATAGACCAGAATTCTCAGCATCCAGAGAATCACTACAAATGCAATCATTAATAGCATGATGGTTGTTTTGTATCAATACAACATTTCAAAACAACCACCTGCAGTAGAGAGAGAAAAGCAGGTTTGCAGGCCATGGAGAAGAATTTTGTCATGATCTTATAGCATAATGTCTTCTTGAGCAAAATTGAAGCAGCAAGTACAATTTGTTCTAACAATTTTAGAGCCATTTTCTGTATCTTTATTAAATGAATGTGTAGCCTCAAATTAGTTAGCCAATCTTTGGTGTTGGACAAATCCAAGCTCGGAAGTATCCTGTCTTCCCTAGCTGATTGAACCGTGACAGTTGTAGCCAGACAAATAAATACATGGATCAAGCAGTCACCATGACTAAATAGATATTTCTCCTCTTACATTCATCTCGATCACAACTGCTTGACCACAGTTACATCATTTGCCTTAGTAAGTCCCTCCTGCACAATGAGTTATCAATCTCACTTTCTGGATTACCATGTTTTCTCTCTCGCACACCATTGCAATTGTAGCACTTGCAGTGTCAAGAGAGGTGACATTTCAGTGTGGATGAAGTTATATTCCCGTAGAAGTTAGCACTACTTCCCTTGTCAATCCTCTTAAGCTTTGATTGTAGCAAACGCCAATGGTGCAAATTAACTGTCACCAATAGTGAGACAATCAGGGTTTGCGCTAGCAGTTCTTTCATAGTGAATTACATCTAAAGGTAAAGAAAGAGGAAACGATCGACTTCCACTCAGCACTAAAATTATGTTGCAGCCTTCAACATTTCCCATGTGGAAAGTTCGAGCCAGATCTACTTTGAGTTTTTCTTCTTCACTATCAACTATCAAACTGCAATGCTCACCTCTTCCGCTAACAGTTCATTTTTCGTCCACCACATGTAAATAAGTTTCTGAATTTTTTGGAAAATCAAAGTTGATAACAACATTAACCGCTTGAATATCAATCCCTCTTGTGAACAGATTTGATGATGCCAAATTTCTATAGGCACCATTACGAAGATCATGGAAGACTCTATTATGGTGAGACTGTAACATCTTTGCATGAATGTAGAAACAAGAATATCCAAGCTCTGTAATTTTCTTTGCTAAAATTTCCACATGGTTGACAGAGTTGCAAAAGATTATTGACTGATTGATTTGGAGCTTGGAGAATAGTGTGTTGAGACAATGAACCTTCTACCTCTCTTCAACAAATGCATAGTACTGTGTAATACCCTTGAGTGTAAGTTCATCCATAAGGTTGATGACATATGGTTTGCGCAAAAATCTATCTTTAAAAGATTTTACAGTGACTGAAAAAGTAGCAGAAAATAATAAAATTTGGTGTGATTTTGGAAGGAATCTAATAAGCTACTCCACCAAAGGCTGAAACTCAGGGGAAAGAAGTTTGTCAGCCTCATCCATGACGAGCATTGTACAATCTCTCAACTTTCAAACACCCTTATTTTCTAGATCCAAAATTCTACCAGATGTTCCTATGAGCAAATGAACTGGCTAATACAGGTGCATTATATCATCCTTCAAGCTAGTTCCTCTAGTACTGGCCATTACTTGAATATTAAGGTGCTTCGCTAGTTCCTTTCACACTTGTGATGTTTGAAGGGCAAGCTCTCTTGTTGGAACTAACATGAGAACTTAAATAGCATTTTTATTGTGATCTATCTTTTCTATTGTAGGAATGCAAAATGCAACAGTTTTGCCTGTTCCATTCTTTGCACGAGCAAGAATATCACTCCCTATTAAAATAATAGGAATGCTTTCTTCCTAAATTGGTGAGGGAATTTCAAACCCTTTCTCATATATGCCCATTAGAAGCTCTTTCTTGAGAAAATAATCCTCAAACTCATTCCCTTTTGAAGTAGTAGCATCCTCATAAAGTAATAATAATAGAAAAATTTTCAAGCTACAATGTATATGATAATATAATAATATAATGCAAAATACTAAACTAATGATGTATCAAAATAAACTTATAAATAGAGTAAACTAAATGAAAATAAACTAGCGTAATACAGGGAGAAAGAAATAACTCCCTGAAATAGATGACAACCAGGGATGATTGAATGCTTTCCTCTATCGTACACATGATTTTGATCATGTAATGATATGTACCTTTTGAAAATATCCTTGCTTCCTTCACCATCCCCATTTTCTATTACATCCTTTTTCACCACCTTAATGTAATATTTCTGATAGATACATTTTGAAAATATATTATTAAAATATTCCTCATCTCTTATTCTAGGTATTTCAAATTTCCAATTGGCTTTATGCTTATTTGAAAACCCTAGTATTTCATCACAAGATAATTCTTTTGACATATCATAATGTCTAGTTTCATTAAAAATATCATCCTATGAATCACCATCGACATTATTTACACAATATACGTCACCATTAATTATCTCAAAAATTTCTTCCTCTCCATAAATTGAAGATGACTCCACTTTGTTTTCACATTCTAGGTGGTCAACATTTATTTGATATTTGGGAATCATTTCCTCACAATCCTTTGGAAATTGACTATATTGAAGATTTAAGATATTTTCAAAATGGTTTTGAGACGTATTGTCCCTATTGTATGCATCATAGTGCATGTATTATTTTAATGTATCATTTTCCTGGGATCTATCATTTACTTCATCAAATACCACATGCACATGCTTACTATGATGGTTATAGAAAAAACATGGGCCATTCTTTTGTACATACTTTTGATATTCGATATCCAATAAATCTAAAATTTGTTCTATACTAAGGTGATTTTCTTCCTCACCATCATGACCATTTGTTTCCACACAAATCTGATCCGATGTAAATGCTTCTTCAATTTGTTCCAAACTTTCTTCTTTATTTGAATTGGGAGCCTCATTAGGTTTTTGCTCTATTTTATAATGCTCTTTCATTTTTTGAATAAGGAGCTTCAAATCAGGATCATCTGGTGAAATTCCCAATTCATGAAATCTCTTCATAATTTTCTTGTTTGAAGACCTAATGTATAAGGGTATCTCCAAATAGAAACCCATCATCCTCACGAACAAATGGGTTGCAGACTCACCCTCTTCTCTTTCCACATTAAAAAATGCATCCAAAGGAGATAATTCTTCTCCCATAATGCATTCTTGATCTTCCGCATGCTCATAGCTCATGTTGTCTTCATTAGCATCATGAAATTCACATAAGAACCATTGCTCAAATTCTTTCCATGATAAAATACTTTGTGCAGGTAAAGACTCATATTCTTCTCTTGCATCATCCTTTAATGACCAGGCAAATAATTTCATGGCATCACCTTCAACATCGATTTCATAATCATCAATGAACATATGAAAAGCATCTAAGTGATCAAGAGCTAGTTCATATCCATAAAATTTAGGCACCTTCTATGCAAGCTTTGATAAATTTGTATTGCATCGAAATCTTTTGAGATCCAAAGGCTCAATAGGAATCAAAAAACTTCTAAAATTTTTCTTAAACATCATGTAATAAAACCTCTATTACTAACTGAAGGCCAAATATTCATTCCTTCTAGGTTCTCTCCCTCAATGGAGAAATTGAAAACTTCTGACCCAAATGGAGTTGCCACCTCAAGTGCCTTGAGGAAAATATTTTTTCCTGCTTGCCCTAAGTAGAAATCTGAAAAAATTTATATAGAGTCACCACCTTCTTCATAAGAAGGATAAAATCATACAATTGATTCTGAGTTCTGTCTCTAGTAGAGTCTGAAAACTGTCACAATTCCCTATCTTGACCATAAATTTTGAAAATATATTTCATAGATATTTCTCCCCAGTAGAGTCGCCAATTTGTTGGGGCTCGAAAACGTTGGTCATTTTGAGGCCAACTAACAGGCACAATAGATGCCTTTGCAATTTTGGTTCGGTCTGAACCAAGGCTGGTAGGCCTAAATTGAATATACTGTCTAACTGCACAAACAACATGCGTAAACAATAGAATTTCTTCCAAAGGGGTTATTGATCCCTGGAAGATAAAGAAACTAAAAATCCTAATAGACACATAGTTAGATATTTAGACTAATGTTATGAACTAATGCTAAACCTAATTTACTGTTTGATAAATAAGATAGTAGATTAGAAATAGATTCCACAGAAAGAAATAAATGACAATTTCAAACGAATAGATAGACTAGTGCCTGATATGATACTGAAAATAGAGTCAGATACATTCAATACTTTAAGTAACTGGAGACAATTTAAGGATAACTCGTTTCTACAGAATGAGACCATCAACCTACAAGATTCTATTTGAAACAAAATCTATAACAATTAATACAATAGGTCCTATGGTTTTTAACTCAACTAAAGAGCCCGAAAGGAAACAACAACAGGTTCCTAGACCATGTTATCATTATTCAAATTGTATTAATTGATCATAAATAAATGCATAAAATAGAAAGCATAATAGGATACCCTAGTTAGAGAGTAATCCAAGAAACTGATTGAACATACAAACTATATAATCAATAGGGTATAAGCACTTATCAGATATCCGAGCATGAGATCTTGAAACATTCAGTTTCAATCTGTCTGATGGTATATGTTTTTGCCATGATAGAATTGTGTCTTTGTTTTTACAATTGCTTGAGTATAAATATAAATTTCAATAGTTTCCTATGAAAGGACATGCCCTTTCATAGGACCTAATTGTACAATTAACCCTAAATGTATATAACCAAATTATAGCAATAGTTGTTCGGGAAAATATCCCATATAATTATATGTGTGCCGTGCATAATAGTTTACTCTTTAATTTCCTATACACACATAATAATCAATATTAGTTCATCTCAAACATAATAATAAATAAATTATGTAGTGTATTAATCTTGCATAAACATTATACACTACTTATTAATAATCAATTAAAAATAGATAAGAAAAATAAATAAGTAAAAATGAAAATGAAAGTTAAATCATATTTTAAACATAATAATTAAATCATGAAGGATTTATATAATGTGATAAATAAAAACATAACATTCACAATTATCCTTTTAATTCAAAATAAAACATAATGTACTTTAAGAGTACAATCCACTTTTAAAAAAAAATTCAACCCTAAAAATGAAATTAATCCACCTAGGGTTAATTCACATTAAGTTCATAAAATAATTACTTTAATAATATAAAAACTTTTAAAATACAAAATAATAATACTATAAAAAATATATATGATAAGGGGATTTAAAAGATTCATCTTTCTAAAGCAATCCTGAAACATTTATAAAAGAATTCACCTATTCGTAAAAGTTAGTAAAATAGAATAATGAAAACCCTAAAAATTAAAGTAAAGAAAGTTAACTTTTAGTAATTTGCATTTAAAACATAAATGGCAACCCTAAAAAAGAAATATATACATAGTACATTAAAAAATAATAAATACCTACTCACCTAAAATGGTAAAAATATTAATGTTAAGCATATTAGGTCAAAATATCAAATGGAACAGACAAAGAATTACACACCAAAACCCTAACAAATTAACACTTATCAATTTCAACCCTTTTATTCCATCTTTTATTTTTAACTTTTAGGGTAAAACACAAATTAGAAACAAAATAATTATTAGTAGTTCTACAATATGCAAAATTTTCTATCTAATAAACCATATTTATTTTAATAATTTATTTCAAAAGGGATAATGCTTTTTTAATTTATATATTTATTTACACACTCATTCTTGAAGAATAATGTAGAACAATTGGTTAGGGGATAAGAGTCAGGTAGTTAGGTAGGAAAAGGAATGGGTCGAGAGGTCGAGTGTTCAACTCCCTCTCCCCATTCTTTTTCATAAAATTAGAAAAATAAATAAATATATAGACAAAGTAATAATCACATTATTTAATTTAAAAAGTAATTAAGGAAGAGGTAACTCCCTGTCAAAAAGGTTGACTTAACTTCTCACCTGCACATGAAAATGAAAATAAATAAATATCTTCTCCTAACCCTCTCGAAGGAAATAAATAGATTAACTAGTTAGGGGGTAGGAGGGTAGATAGGTAGGAAAAAGGTTGGCTTGAGAGGTCGAGTGTTCAACTCCCTCTCGCCGCCTTTTTTCTTAACTTATTTTTTATGCTGTAGAATAATTATTTATTTTCAAAATGAATATGCAGAAAAGTAATTTACAACCTAATACGTAAAAATAGAAAATAACAAACACACATGCCTTTTATCCATTTCAATTTTTTATCATAGGAAAATTATATAAAAATGAAAATAAAACATCATACTTCCCTGACGTTTTGTATATATTTTGGCCTAAATTTTTAGGTGCCAACAGTGCTCGTGTTAAGATTGATGAAAAGTTTATGGTTTAAGAAGATATCATGATTATTCACCTATGATTGAAGAAGAACCTAGACCTTCCACTAGTGAGACAGTTGTTGAAGAGATGTTTGACAGTATTGATGTATTGTTTAATGACCCTAAAATAAGTGAAGAAGAAACTCAGAATGAAGATGAGTCAATATCACCTAAAGTTCCAAAGTATACATCTAGATACCATTCTAAGGATGACATAATTGGAGATCAAAGTGGAAAAGTAACAACAAGATCAAAAGAATAGAGTTCTGTAAGCAATGAGGTGATATGTTTACTATCTCAGATTGAACCTTTAAGTGTTGAAGATGCATGCAATGATTCAGATTGGCATAATGCTATGAAAGAAGAACTAGATCAGATTATCAAGAATGATACTTGGGAACTAGGTCCAAGACCTAGTGATAAGAATGTAATTGGAACAAAGTGGATATTCAGAAACAAGATGAATGAAGATGGTGCAGTAGTGAGTAATAAAGCAAGATTAGTATGTAAGGGATATGCACAAAGAGAAGGTATTGATTATTCAGACACCTTTGCACCAGTGAGCAGATTAGAAGCTATTAAGTTGTTTTTAGCTTTTGAAACATTCAAAAAGTTCAAAGTTTATCAGATGGATGTTAAGTCAACATTCTTGAATGGAGAACTAAAAGAAGAAGTATACATTGAGTAGCTAGAAGGATTCACTCTATCAGACAGACCTGATATGGTATGCAAATTGAAGAAAGCCCTCTATGGACTTAAGCAAGCCCCTAGAGAATGGTATGAGAGACTTGATGGATATCTAACAAAAATTGGATTCAAGAAAGGAGAAAAAGATTGTAATCTATTCATAAGAGAGACATCTGAAGGCCTACTACTTGTAGCTATATTTGTTGATGACATTATCTTTGGGGGTAATGAAAAACTTAGTGTATAATTTTCTAAAGAGATGAAAAGGGATTTTGTGATGAGCATGATTGGACATATCAAATACTTCTTAGGATTAAATGTGCAGCAGATAGAGAAAGGTATTTTCAATCATCAGTCCAAGTATGTGAAAGAGATACTAAAGAAATTCAAGATGGATGATTGCAAGCCAGTGGGAGCACCTATGATAATAGGATGAAAGCTTACAAAAGAAGATGATTCTCCAGCAGTAGATACATACGGTATACAAATCTATGATTGGTAAACTCATATATCTTACTCAAACTAGACTTGATATTTCCAATGTAGTTGGCATTGTTGGAAGATTTACAACAGAGCCTAAACAAAGTCACCTCATGGCAGTAAAGAGAATATTTAGATATCTATAGGGCACTATAGATTATGGTCTATGGTATCCTAATTTAAAAAATGTTGAGCTTCATGTGTATACTGATGCTGATTGGGGAGGATGCATTGATGATAGAAAGAGTACATCAGGTGGAGCAGTGTTTCTTGGTGACAGACTTGTCACTTGGACAAGCAAGAAACAAAATTGTATTTCTTAGTCAACAACATAAGCGGAGTATGTTGCAACAACCTTGAATTGTTCTATGGTTTTTTGGATCAAGCAAATGATAAAGGACTTTGAAATTTAGATTGATTATCCTATTTTTATTCATTGTGATAACACTAGCACTATCAACACGTCAAAGAGCCCTATGATGCATGCAAAGACAAAACACATTGAGATCAAGTATCACTTCCTAAGAGAGAAAGTGGCAGAGAAAGAAGTCAAGCTGGACTATGTGAATACTAAAGATCAGTTAGCAGACATATTCACAAAGCCCTTGCTAAATGATACTTTTGAGTATCTCAGGGAGAAGCTGGGAGTAATTCCCTTCCCTGATTCTGCTTAGAAGAAAGAAGAAAGGGCATCAATCCTTAGGGACTGATGGATGGTTGACTACTCTACTTTAGGAGTAGTACCGATGTTTAAACTTATTGGTGCCCTTTTCCATTGATGTCAAAGGGGGAGTAATATATAATCATGAAAAAAAGAAGCAAAGAAGGAGTAATATACTAAGGGGGAGTAGTATTCAGTTGAGGAAATGGAGAATGTTGAAGAATATTATAGTAGATAGAGGATTCATCCTTGGGGGATCTTTTATGAGGAAATGGAGAATGTTATAAAAGAATTTTTCATTTGGGTTGATGGTGTTTTTCATTCCATATGTTGCCATCAATGACAAAGGGGGAGATTGTTGGAGATTTTCCAGCAAGCCAGTGCTGATTGTATGTTTTTCATTGATGACGACATATGGTAAGTAGCATATGTGGAAGACTTATGTAGTAAGCCTTTAGTATATACAACATGGACATGTTATTAGCATGATATCATGGACACAGAGGTTAACTATTAGTATAGATAGTTATATAGCATCTTGTTTTAGCAGTGTTCCTAATAGAGTTACATGCAATGTTCTATGAATGATTGTCCGTACAGTTATCATGGAGCCTTGCGCATTTGGATATATGATGGAGACATGTTAGTGATGTTACATGCATGGATGTAGAGTCTGATAATTAGTAGAAATGAAGTTATACAGTCACTATTCACCAGTAGCAGCTTCTTGTGTTTATTCAGAAGAGCCGACAAAGATTTTATTAGTACAAGAGTTCCACCTATCATTTTGGTATGTGCCCTTAGATTAGTGATTGGAGAAGAGTTAAGAATATTTAGTTAAGAGCACATGATGTAATTCAACTTGAGGAGAAAGATTTAGTTACTTTGGTAGAGCCGACAGTGTGTAGTGTGTGTCTACATTTATTAATATTGGACAGGTCCCAAATGTTACAAGTAGTGGTTTTCATTGCACCAAAAGATCAACTTGTTAATGCCCGATACAACCACTAGACTTATAGAAGACACATGAGGTGGTTAAGTCATGTCATGAATCCCGAGGGGAGTACTGAATATTTTGCCAATAATCTCCCCCTCAGCATTACCCAAGGAGATTCGAACCTATGACCAAGCTCTGATACCACTTGTTACAAGTAGTGGTTGTTGTTGCACCAAAATATTGACCTGTTAATGCCCAATACAACCACTAGACTTATATAAGACATAGGAGGTGGTTAAGTCATGTCACAAATCATGAGGGGAGTGCTGAACATTTTGCCAACACCTGATTGTGTTGTGTTCTTAGTAGAGCTGATAGAATTATTATTGGAGTATGTTATGGGTTCTCTAATATGATTTCAATGTGGTTCTAATAGGCTAACTTGATTATATCATTTAGAGGTATGATATTTATAGGCAATCATTTGTGATTTCTAAGACATGGTTCAAAGTTGAATGTGAAGAGAAGAGTAGAGTGTGTGAAGTGTTGAGCCATCAACTAAGGGTCTATGTGACCAAGTAAAGAGTTTGTGCTATACATCGAAACTAATCTAGACAACAAGTCAAAGCACAGTTCACCAAGATCCAGATATAGTATGTATCTATTATTAAGAAGGTTGTAGCCTTCACCCCTTTGAGTAGTGTGCTCTTAGATAATGCGTCCTCACCCCTAATAGGGTTAATTGTAAAAGACTCCTAATAGGGTTTGACCCTTGACCAGGTCACTGTACTAAATACATTGTAAAGAAACTCCTAATATGGTTAAGGATCTTCTAACAAGGATCATAAAACACTAGTGCAGATTATTAGTGGGTGTCAATTCCCATTGGGGTTTTTACCTATTTGGGTTTCCCCATAACCAAAATATTTGTGTTGTGTTCAAGTGTTCTTTCATTGTGTTTATGCTTTACGTTTAAGTATACTTAATTGGATAAAGAATTGAATCTTGTAGATAACTGATTTAGTCCCCCCCCCCCACCCCTCTCAGTTATCTCTTGGGACTATTCCTATCAATAATCTCTCAAGAAAGAAAAAGGGATAAGGAAAGCATTCAAGCATTCAAGCATTTAAGATCCAATTCATCAAGGAGATTCATTGTTAGCCATTGAAGGATTCAATCTCTATGGATCCCTCTTGTTGAAGATTTCTCCATCCACATTCATCCAAGCCTCTTCCTATTTCAAGATCCATTCAAGATTAGTGTTGAAGATCTAAAGAAAATTGATTTGAGACATCCTACATTTAATTCTACATCCATTTGGAGCATCCATACTTGTGGAGTCAAGGATTTGAATCCTCCACAAGGGTTTCAACATAAGCAAGGTGAATTGTTCCATTTACTTTGTTTATCTTTGCAAATTCAATTCAATTTCAAGGTTAATTCCTAAATTGGGGTTTGACTAAGGTAAACCCCTCCCCCCCAACAAACAAAACCATTTTTCTTGTAGGTACAGGTGTGGGATGACGAATATCAATGCAGATCTAGATACCCTTTTCAACAAACTTCTAGGATTTGCAAAAAAAATTTCCATCAGAGTAGTTTTAGGTCAAGGACGAGCTTCAGTGGGGGTCAAGATTGTACCTCGGGGTAAGATCTTACTCTGATCCTGAGGTCAAGGTTGACCTTTCTCATAAAAGTAAAATATTTCTAGGTTTTGTAGATCTTGCAGTTTTCATTCAACAATTTAGAAATCAACAGTTTCTGAGGCTATTTGATAGGGTTTTCAGTCATTCTTTTTTAGAGGTAAGTACCTTTATTTCTTCATTTCAATATTAGTCTTCTATATTTACTTTTCATATCATTATAATTTTATGTATGTGTAAAATATCAGCTTCGGGGTCTCTTTTATGTGCAAACCATTGTTCTGGGACCCCACCGCATATTTTATTTGATACACTACTAGACCAAATTTAAAATAAATTATATATTATTGTTGTGCACTTTATTCTATACACTTTAAAAAAAAGTGCATTTTTTATTATTTTGATGCAAGTTATGTCTCATGCATGAAAAGGCGTCTGATTTTCAGGATGTACCCACTTCAAAAAAATATTTAAAAAAATAATCGACTAAAAATTACAAAAAAATACAAAACTTCTATCTATCACTCTTAAATATATTTCTACCAAAGGGTTTTTCAAAATAATAAATCTAACTATATCTTTTATGATCCGCATGCTAGACACTGTTATGTTTTCCTGAAAAAATCAAGAAGAGTTTTTCATGTGTAAAATATTTGACCCTTTTAACCTTATTCATTTTTTAAAACCTTTAGTAGTTTAGAAACTAGATTCAGCGTACTTCTAAGTTTAGGTTTACCTGATTTCAAAAAAAAAGTGGCTACTTATACCCCCCTTTTTGCATACCATCTTTCGCACTTAACCATAAATTAACCATGTTTTTTTAACATAGCCTCATAACCTTTCTTGCACATTTGACTATCTCTTAAAGAATTATGTTTTAAACCTTCAACATAATAAAAATTCATAAGTTTTATGTTACCATCAATAAAAATGGTTCAAATGCCTCTGATTTGTGCACTTTCTTCTCAAAAAAATTTGTTTTCTCCTCCATCATAATCTTCCAACTTAATAAATCATTTCTTGTCTCCTGTCATATGATTTGAACATCTAGGATTTGCAATTCAAGCATCTACAAAAACTTTAGCATGTAATGTAATCTCCTCTTTCTTTACCTCTTTCTTTTGTGAAATAACTAGAAACAAAGATTCCTCAATATTTTCATCAATATCTTCAACTTCAAAGAAGTCTTCCTCAATGGAACATAAGTTACTCTTCTTATTATTGTCTTTAAAAAAAATTCTTTTCCTGAAATCACCTTTCTTTTGATTATCTTTTCTATCGTCATCTTTGGTTCACTATAATTTCCGTATATTTGCAATAATTAGCAAAATGTCATATTCTTCCACAATTAAAGAAAATAAGATGTAACTTACCTTTGTATTACCAGTTCCTTTCTTGAATCTTCTTGAAATAAATGCTTCAACTTCCTTTGACATCTTGCTGGTCTCTAGTTCAACTTCTTCATCAACTTTAAATGCATTCTTTCTATTTCCCTTTCCAACTTCTACAATCTAAAATGCAAAAACTGAGCCAGTAAGTTGATCAATTGAATACTCACTTAGATCATTGTTTTCCCTTATTAAACATGTCATTGGTATGAACTCCTTTGACAAGGTTAATAATATTTTAAGTATAACATCTTTGTTTCCAGCTGTCTACTAGTAGCTTTGATTCCATCAACAACATATATGACGCTATACATGTAGCTGTTAACACTCTCATCTTTTTCCTTTCTTAAGAACTCATACTTCTATTTTAGGTTCATCAGCCTTCATTATTACATATTTGAATCTCATTCATATACCAAAACCAACTTATCCCATATATTTTTATCTCCTTTTATTTCTTTCACCTTTCCAAATGTTGTGTCTCATAAACTACTAAAATTTATTACTCTTGTTTTCATAGATTCCTTTTATTTTTCTTCATTAATAGTCAAAGGTCTTCCAGGAGGTGGATTGAAACTAGTTTGAATAACCTCCCAACTTAAATCATACAAAGTTCTTAAATATTCTTTCATCTTGTCTTTATAATAAGGAAATTTTGTACCATCAAATACTGGACCCTGAAAGTGTAAGTTTTGCACCATCCTAGATTTGCTTCACGTGGTTAAGCTTCCTCAAGAGGATCTTTCTCTAATACCAATTGTTGAACACACACTAGATGTTGAGGGGGCGTGGGGGGGGGGGCGGGGGGGGAGGGGGATGAATCAACATAAACCAATACTCTTACTTAGATAATCAACTATCTTGAATATTCACCACATAATACATTCAAAATTTAATGAACTCAATAAACAACACATCAACACCAAGGTTTGTATACATGGAAAACTCAAACTGGGGAAAAATATGGCGATCAGTTTCCCACAAATATAAATCACTGATATATAGCCTAATTACAAAAATATTAGGAGCTTCATTTCTCTAGACTTGCAACCAAAGGATCACTGTCCATACAACAATGAATATAGATAGGAGCTCACTGCTTCAAACTTGCAAATAGAGGCTTACTGCCCAAAGTAGCAAGATATAGAAAATAGATTGTGCACCCAAGACTCACTGTCCTAGGGACAAGGCATACACAACTCTCCATAATAGATAAAGATAAATTATCCTAATAATAAAGTTGTCCTACACAAATTTGTCAACCTCAGCAACACACTATCTCTTCCTTTACTTCTCTTCCACATACTTAAATAGCTATCACATAAGATGAACTCTATTCTTCCAAAAAATTTCTCATAGATCTTCACTTTCTTTCTCACAACTCTCTTATAATTTTCCAAAGAAGACAATGCACTTATATAAAAGATAGGTCATTGGAATTACAACAAGGTTGACCATACCAAAAGAAAATTAAAAGAAAATTATAATTCATCCATTTCAATAACAAATTACAATAAGGTTCATGCTAAGAGCATCTAGACCAAAACAAAGGTCACACATAACATTAGTTGATCCAAATAAGAGATAAACATTAAATGTAATATAGGTCACACATAATATAAACCCATCTGAATAAGAGATAATCATTAAATGAAATACCCTGACCAAAAACATGAAGCATGATCCACTCTAGGAGAGAGAGGGGACCATGAACATATTACACATGGCCCACACCATATCTACAAGTATTGAAACAACTTCCACAGTTACCTCAAATGTGTAGCATCATAATATCCAAGGAATAAAATCACTTATCAACTATATCCAGACCTCCATACACCATTGTAAGATCTAAACTCCACATCATATTCTATATCACTTTGACAGTTGTCTATGTTAGAAGCCATCACAACACATTTTTGAACTAGAACACAAATTAATCATGATAACATCACTTGGTAACATTGGTTCCAAATCACTAGGAACTATTTCTAGATCACCAAAAAATACCACAACCAAGACTAAACCTGAACACAATACAAATCATATATGTACATCTTCAACCTTGTATTTCATAGCAAAAACCTTCTAGAAAATACAAATGAACAACTTTCATCTTCAATTGTATATCTATGTCATTGAACCACTAACTTTCAAAACTAAGAATATAACACTAAAGTACTAATAAATATCATTCCCAAATGATATCTAGAATGCATACCTATCTTTGACTGTTCTATAACACTATCATATCCAGCACACAACCTTAATTCTTCTAGACCAAACTTCCTTCTTTCAAACTTATCCAAACCACCAGATATACCTAAACATGTCTTTAAAAAATACTTTTTGTCCACACTCTTTGACATCAATGACAATAGACAATAACAACCAAACATATTTTCCAATACTAAGTTCTCACTTTATTGAATGTATTTCCCCAATATAAATAATTATATCAATGTGACTCCTACAATAAATGTATTTCCCAATGCTATATTACAACACATAAAATGGCCTCAAGAATGTTAACTCCCAGTGATAAAAATATATCTAGGTTCCCCTTGGTGCACCACACACATAATAATAAACATTATGCAAGGTGTACTACACCTTATCCCAACACTTACCTACCAAATGTGATCAACTATTTTGGTGGATCCTTGAGAATTGATGGTGACCCAAAATTTTAGATTGGTTGATTGGGGCAAGACTCCTTTCTTAGGGTGATTCAAAAACCTAAAAGGAAGATCCAAAGAGGGTTTTTGGTGTTCCCAATTTTAAGAGGTCTTGAAGTTCAACATAGTTGGGTCTTCTAGATGGAATTAGGGGCATGTTGGAACAGTTAGTGTTAGTATAGATAGGTTAAGATTTGTTTAATTATTCTTCTCTATATATAAAAGATAGAATATTAATAATTTTATGGAAGCTTTGGTTGTTGGCAAAAGATTATTTGTGAATCCAATTCTCAAATTATGATGGACATGATGAATGAGCAAAATTTGGATAGAATGAGTTGATATTTGGTTGTATTAGTCGGAAAAGATGTTGCTAGTCTGAGTTGTTCTTTGGAATATATTTCATTTTGTCTCATTTCTTTTGAATGGAACAAAGTGGTTGATTATTCGGCTAAGTGGGTTTCTGAAGCACGAGGGGCATGAATGTTGTAGAGGGATCATCTAACCCTAGAGTATTTTCAAATTCTTAATAAGTTAGCTATGGCTAACATGATTGTATAGTTGGTGCTCTTGCTAGATGCTTCTTGCTTTATTTTTCACCCTTAGTAGACCTTTCATTTCCCTTTTCTCTTGATTAATAAATTTTTACCCCTATTTCAAAAAAAATATTATATTTATTCTTATAAATTAATTAATAAATACATTTTTTTACAATTTATCTAATATTAATTATTAAATTCTAATATTTAGAAAAAGAGCCACAACAATAATCATTGGATGCATAGGGTGAGGATCAAAGGGATCTCCAATTGAAGTTTAAACCCTAGGAAATAGAAAAAGCAATAATTATCCGAGTTTTTAATGCATAAATCGAATAAAACATAAGGTAGTGTAAAATGGAGGGATTTGACCAAAATGTAAATGAAAAATGATTTTCATAAATAACTTTAGGATAGATTAATCAATCATTATTAATATAAGATATTCTAGGAATGCTAAATATGTTGAAAATAATTGTTTATCATTTTAAAAATAAATATAAATAATCAACTCTAGGATCAATGTACAAGGACTGCCAAAATTTTCAAAGAGATTTGTCAATAATGCATAAAATTAAAGTTCTTAGAATATGATTTTGTAAGTGCGAATATAATCTAGATTTGTGAATCTAATCTTTACTAAGTTTTACAAGTTTAACTTTTTGTTATATAAAGATTCTCAATCTAATCTAGTTCGGAATTTGATCTTTATATTTGTGCGCTTTCCTGAATTTGTGCACGACAAGAATAAGATGTTAAATTAATCACTTTTGAAAAAAATTCAAGACATTGTGAATTCACACAATATATTCTGAAAGATGCATGCAATGCTAACATGACTAGATGGATTCCTTTTTTACTTTAAAATTATGTTGATTAAAAGAGGTTTACTCAATATATGCTACATTTATTCTTGAGTAGACATATTTCATGCTTTAACCCAACTGATCAAATAGAAAAAACAAATGGAACCAAGTTGAAATATCAATTATTATTATTTTCACACTGAAATGACTAAAAGGAAGTCCAAACGAAGGGGAAAAGTTTAAGGTCTGCAAATTTTACTGGTACAACTTTTCCATACAACTTTTCCAGTTTAAAAGTTGTGTATGGAGCAAAGTAGATTAAATCAATGTGAAGATTCCCATAACCCCACCAAGTTTCCCATTACGCATACACTCCAATCTCTGCAGATACAAATGGCCGACTTTGCATGAAGTGCTTGTTTTACCATCAACCATATTTATCCTCTTCATCGTATCTCAGTTTACTGTGTTTAATGGATTTCTAGTTTTCAGCAGACCATGGTAAACTACTCAATATTCTAGTTACAAACCATGCAACATAAATATAGTAATTGAAAAAGAAAGAAACCCCTTTTGGGTTTATTTAAAGCAATCTAATAAAAAAACCATATGTTATATTAATTTAGGCTAGTCTAATGATGAGTTAATAAATTGGTTTTGGAATAGTGAATGTTGAAATATAGAATGTGAATGTGATAAATAAAGGTATTTAGTTTTATGTTTAAAGGAGGAGAAGAGTTCTATTAATGTATTAAATTTTAGAGGCTCTATGATGAAATATGATAGTTAAATGTTTATCTTTGGGTCTAAATATAATTAATTTACATTGTGTGGGTAGAGTCTAAGATTAAGGAGAGTCCATACAGGTAGAATATGACATAATTTGACGATTTTATTGATTTGCATTTGTTTCTTGTAGATTTTTTGTTATTTGAAACTAGTTGTATTTAAAATAACTCTAAATAATTGGTGGTAAGCTATAATGAGATATGTTTTCGAGAAACCCTCATCAAGCTTAAGTCAAAGATTGAAGATAATTGATCTTAGTCATGCAAATGTTCTAGAATGAATATGTGAATACAAAATTGTTTTAGTCCACTAAATAAATAATTTATACTTTGTAATCCAAAAAAATGGCATGGTTGGATTAGGTGAATAATAAATGGATACAATTGAATACCTTTGAGTACAAACACATAGCAACAAATTGTGCAAACTTGTGTTAAGTCAACACTTGGTGGGAGAAAAATTTGTGGGATGTAGCTTAAATTTGAATTTGAAATTTAAAAATCTGAAGGCCGAGTCTATGTCTATGGGGTTAACATTGCATTCATGGAAATCCCTCGTGACATAAACATGATCAGATCAAAGTAGAAACCAAATGATGTTTTGTAATAGGCATTATTAATGTGTGGTGAGTGTTTCTATGTATGCACAAATCATGGACGATGATAAGTAAAGGCTAGGGTGAATAGAACTAACTATGTACAAAATAACATCATTTCTTGATATGTATATGTATTAAGGCATTCTCTTAAAATCAACATAAAAATAAATAAGAAATGGATTAGGTGTCCATGTTTTGTCTTTTCATTATGCTCCTAGTTTGAGGTGCATGTGAATACTTAAAAATGGTCATGTACGATTCAAAGTATGTTGTACTCATAATCATGCATGTAAAGTCAATATTGACATAGAAAATGATATCTTGAGGGCCCATATAAATTGATGGACCCTACAAATTGTCACCTTGTAAGTAAATCCTTTGGAATGTCTACTCCATAGAAACCTAAAAAATCAGAGGAAAGATGTATGGGTGGCTTTTGTAATGAAAGTAAAAATGGAAAAAAACTTGATTTGATTTTTTTTTTTGTCAATAATCATAAGAAACACAAGAGAGAGATAGAAAGGAATGAGGTAGAGTTAGAGAGGTTATACATGTATGATAAATAATATTGTTGTACCTTTCTTGATGGTCATGAGATGATAGTGTGCATGATGTAAGTTGGTTGCAAGAGATAAAAATAGGTAAGCATGCCACAAGGGGAATTTATGACAGAAACACCACCACAGAAAGGGGCATATCTATTTTCACCCTTAGTGGACTTGTTGGACTCATTTTATCCTTGTCAATTAATACATAAATATATTTTCTCCAATCTATCTAGAACATTAATTCAGAAATTTTAATATTTATAAGAGGGGTCACTACAATAATCCTTGGATGGGTAGGGTAAGGATCATATGGATCTCCATATGAAATTTAAATCCTAGAAAATAGATAAAGCAACAATCATTGTCTCAAAGAATAGATCCAATCCCTAATCATGTTATAGTGAATACTCTATGATTAGAAAGTATCTAAATTCCTAATGTAAAATGTGCATAAATCTTTAGGATAAAATATAAGGTGGTGTAAAATGGAGGGATTTGACCAAAATGTAAATGATCAATGATTTTCATAAATATATTCCACAAATGTTAAATATGTTAAAAATAAATACTTTTTATTTTAAAAATAAATATAAATAATCAATTATAGGATCCATGTACAATGACTCTTCCAAAATTTCAAAGAGATTCATCAATAGTGCATAAAATTAAAGTTTGTAGAATATTGATCTTGTAAGTGTGAATATAATCTAGACTTGTGAATCTAATCTTTGCTAAATTTTACAAGTTCACTTTTTGCTCGTATCAACATTCACAGTCTAATCTAATTAATAATTTGATCTTTAAGTAGAAACTTGATTTATGTCCTTTCTTGTGAATTTGTACATAACAAGAATAAGATGTCAAGTTAATTACTTTTGAATGCAATTGAAGACATCACGAATTCACACAATATACTTTAAAATCAATGCTAACATCACTAGATGATTCCTTTTTCACTTTATAATTATGTATATTAGATGAATGAATTTTATTTTCTTGAATAGACACTGTGATGAACTATTTAACCATTTCATGCTTGAATCCAACTCATAAACCAATTAAACTAATCTAAACTAATCTGAAATATCATTTGTTATTATTATTTATGGACTGAAATGACTTAAAAGGAAGTCCAAACGTAGGGGAAAAGTCGAGTACATTCCAATAACCCCACTAAGTTTCCCATTACGCGGACAAGTATGCAGTGATATCTGCTACTATCAACTTTCTCCATGAAATATGTTAATAACATGCATTCTCCCCTTCAAAACAACTGGTAAGCATTTCGATGGGCT
Source organism: Chamaecyparis obtusa (assembly GCA_027943335.1). Taxonomy (NCBI): domain Eukaryota; kingdom Viridiplantae; phylum Streptophyta; class Pinopsida; order Cupressales; family Cupressaceae; genus Chamaecyparis; species Chamaecyparis obtusa. The sequence continues at coordinate 746,509 of BSBK01005038.1, read as the reverse complement.
GACTGATGTGGCCAAAGAATGTTTGACATGACTTCGAACAGACAATTTGAAGTGAAATGCCTTGTTTTCATGTCACTCCAAACTCACACACACAAATCTTTGCAAATATTGAGGACGGCTTTGAATTAAGTGCTTGTTTTACTATCAACCATATTCATCCTCTCCTCTCTATCTTCATCCTATCTCAGTTTACTATGTTTAATGGATTTCTAGTTATTAGCAGATTATGAGAAAATCTTTATGAGATAATTTAGGGCAATCTAATTAGAAAAGTATATATGCAATTAATATTAATTTAGATTATTTTGATGATAAGTTGTTAGGAAATTGATTGAATGTTAAAGTATAGAATGTAAATGTGATAAAGTAAAAGTAGTTATTTTTATTTATTTTTGTTTGAAGAAGAAGAATAATTCTATTAATGTGTTAGATTTTAAAGAGTTTGTGATATAATATAATAGTTTAATGTTTATTTTTGGATCTAGATATTTAGTCTACATTGTCTGGGTTTAGTTCGCAGATCAAAGAAAGTCGACACACCAAAACATGACATGTGCATGTTGAAGTGTTTTTGGCAATCTATGCACTTCTACTTATCAATTTGGCTTTGCTTCTTGTACCTTTAATGATATTTGAGACTAGTGGTATTTAAATACCACTAAAGAATTGTTGGTGCACTCCAATGAGAGATTTTCTCCTAGACAACCCCTCTTAGAACTTAAATGAAAGATCAAAGGTAAGTGATCTTAGTCATGCAAATGTTCTAGAATTAATCACTAGTACAAAGAATAATACATGACTAAAAAAACTACTAAAAATTGTATATAAATTACTAAACTTAGTCACGTGACTATTAGTAGTTAATTTGCAGTCATTTATAATGTGGCTAAATTTACGACTAAATGATTTTAGTCATTTATTTAGTCGCTAATTTTGATCATTGATTTAGTCATTGATTTAGTCATTGATTTAGTCATATATTTAGTCGCATATTTAGTCGTATATTTAGTCACATATTTAGTCATATATTTAGTAGCATAATTAGTCATATACTTAGTCACATATTTAGTCATTGATTAAGTCGTTGATTTGGTCATTTTATAATATAATATAATTTTGTTTAAAAGTTTCACATTCTTTTGGATCTATTATATGATCCATCATCCAAATAGAATGAATTAGAATTTAAGTTTTCAGTCAAATTTTCATATCAAACTCTATGACACATCAAAATGAACTAGACTGGAGAAGAGAAATGAGATACGCACATTATTAAAAGAACAAATTTCCTATGCTTTAGTTTTAGTCAAGTTTTATGTAATTTCATATTTCTACATTTTCTTTTTAATATGAATATAAATCAATTCTTCTTGAAAGTTTTTCATGATAAGAACACTTTTTTTATCAAAATTTCAAATCACACTATAGATATATCATCACTCACATTATTTATTATTGAACAAATTTCCCACTATTTTAACTTTACTTGAATTTTCTATAATGCGGATGCACTTGCATTAGAATAGATTTGAGATGCAAAATAGTGAACAATATAAAGAAAAGTGAGTCATTAGAAAGTAAGAGTACAGTATTGTCTTTATCACAAGAACATCAATTGCTGAATAAAAATAATACCAAAGTAGTTGAAACAATACAGTGGGATATGGTGTCCAAAGGACAAAGAGATGCCTTAATGAGTAGTTTTGTGGTGAAAAGATACAGTAGTGAAGACAAGAGATTTTGTGAGAAGGAAGGTTGAGAGCAATGGTACATGAAAATGAATATAGTAATGCACAACAAAAGAGTTTCATGCACAAATTATTTACAAGTAACAAATGAAGCTAATGAAGGGCCAATAAATAAAAGCAATCAAGTATGCTCTAAAATAGAGCAAAAATAATTGCCTTAATATAGTGAATTCAAAGCAATGGAACCCAACTAACAGTGGCAAATTAGTTACAATGCAAGGACTATATGATACAATGAAAGGTGTGACTTTATCAGCATCAAGTTATGGTTAAACAAACGAGTTTTCTGGAGGTTTGAGAAGTGAAAGGTGTAATTAGAGGGAAGTTATAATGAAGAGAAAATGATCACGACATTGCACAAGATGGAATAGCACTCCAATAGTATAATGCATCATGGAAGAAATCAAGTCAAAGAAATGATCAGATGATGCTACTTTGAATCAAATAAAGGATTCTAACTCATATAGTTGTTTGAAACAAAAAAAATTGCATAACATGCATTAAGGGAAAAAATTATAAGAAAAGATAAAATTTAAACCTGGGAAGAGAATGATAATCCACAAGAAAATGAAAATGCATAATACCCAGAAAAGAAGTGACCATTGCTTTGTCTCTAGGTCAAATTTCTTACTTTATACTAAGTTTGAATCATCTAAGTTTAAATCACATTCTTGCTAAATCATCAAGATGACACCTCTCAGACATGGCATTGCCAACTCCCATTCTCCTTTTTATCCATGTCTCAACTTGTTGTTACATGAAAATATTTGTTTTCATTTCAGTGAAAATCATGCTTTGCATACATTGTTCCTTTGTTTAGAAAAAATTATGGAATGAACAAACATGATATTTCGAAATTAATTGGTAACATACAATACTAACCTGAATTTTGATTCTTATTTATGATGTCAAGTTTCTTTGATCAACAATGCTAGAACAAGAAATGTCCATTGTAGACACAATGAAAAGTCTCATGGCTTCTATTACATGTTCCTCTATTTCCATGGGTGATAATCACATTTTTCAATGTACTCACTAATCCAAATAATGGCTTCTAATTGCCTCAAAGTAATTGGTATAGGTGCGGCTTCCCCACATTCATAGGTTTGTTAACACATTTTCTAAAACTATTTGGGGTAAATTATTGATGTTACTAATTAATTAATTGGAAATCATTGTTTCATACAAATAAATAATAAGTGGACTAAGCATCATAGTATACTTTTCTAATTCTAACATAGTTATTTTGTAACATTGTAGCAACAACATCTGATAACCTAGGTTTGTAGTTTACTCAATAGTATTCAATGAGTCTATCAAAAATAAGTTAGTAAGCTTCAATAATCAACCACAAAAAAATGACAAAAATTGTTAGTACAACATTATCCTTACCTTTTAAGCCAATTTTCTCTATCCAAAGCATTTGAATCCTTAGTTTTTTCCCTGCATTCACATGTACTTTTATAACATGATTCACAATAAGATAAACTTAAATATTAATCTGTAAGTTTGTGGTATTTTTACCTGGGATATATTCTAACTTAAATATTATGTTGTCATGTTTCATCAAGGCATACCTTATCTTGATCATAGATCCAAACATCCTTCACAATGAAGATGAGATCAAAACGAGAAAGAATCGGTGTGTGCAAATCTATATTGTCTCATGTTGTCTATGATCATACCAATAATGTATTCCTATAGTATTAGTATGATGACATAACACAATTACAATATGTAACATACTATTAGTCCTAAGGGTCCAAGATTACTGAAAGGGGGGGAGTAAATCAATAATCTAAAAATATGATACTTTTCAACTTCTTTAACTTCAAAGATAAGATTCACAAGTATACTGAGTGATAAGAAAATGAAACTTAAACCAAATAAACATCAACCACCATGAACATGCAACGCATAACACAAAATTTTATCATGGAAACCTAAAAGGGTGAAAACCATGTGTGAGATGAGACTCATAAATTTTGTACTCTTCTAAAGTATGCCCTGTTAGAAGCTTAACTATGTTAGGAGTTTTAAAAAGACACGGTTAGGTGCCACCTAGTTATGATATTTACCTCTAGCCCTATTAGGAGCTAAACCCTATTAGGAATATCCTTCTTAGAGGACTTCAAATACTAGATAAAGTGTCACCCTTTTAAAGGATTTACATAAAGATATGTTAGGATCTAGCTGATTAAGGGATTTAGCCTAATGTAAATGTTAGGATACACCAAGTAGATTGATCAAGAAAATAGAAACACCTTTTCTTGATCAGATCCTTTGAAATAAATACAATCTATCCTCAAATAACTCTGGAATACCCTAGCTTGATCGCACCTACACAATCATGATCTACACAAAAATATTTGATTTCATCATATAAATATCACTACTCAAGCCCTAAAATGTTACATCGACTTAACTCCTTCTCCAACACATTTAAAATACTTTTCCAATCATTGCACCAAAGAGATCATGCCAAAACACATATTCCAATGTAAAAAATCATATTTACCTAAGATGTTGGCCATTGCATAAATCCAAACAATTAATTTTATCAAGAACAGTCAAACACATTTTGACCAACTCTGTCATCTTGATAAAATGATCTAACTCGATCAATGTAATGACAACTCATCACGATAAATGATATTAGACACATCAACATGATAGCTAGAATACAAATAATTCATCACAATACGATCACTGATTGCCAACAGAAGATCTGCAATTGGTAACATAAAAACATTATCACTGATCACTAAAACAACTTATGTAACCTCCAAACATGCATACCAGTCAACCAAATCCATTGCGGTCATAACCATGAACTCAACATATCCTCAAAAACATAATTATATGATCGCATCGCCTTAATCACCATAGATTTAATAGACCAATCAAATCACTCATTATCAGTGAAATACTGTTCTAGAAGTTATCATGTCACACTCCAATCATTCATAACTTACACAAATAATGCATTCAATAGTTGTGGTTATATAGTTATCATCTAGAGACATCCCCAGTCTCCCTTAAGAATCGCAACCACTAGAACCACATGAAACATATTGTTTATTTGTCTCACATAATTGGAAACACACTAAGAACACTAGATAAATACTTGACATAAATGAAAAAACAATAATGAATCATCTCAATCACCAAATTTGTATCATCTCATCACTTACCATCATCATCAGCTATGCCAACAATCTCCCTCTTGTGCATTAATGGAAACCCATACAATCATAGAGTCTTCTCACTCTGCTTTTGTTCTTGCACCCTTCAACTATGAATCAACAATCATCTATTACAATTAATTGTCCACTTCTCTATCATCTTCTTGATAACTTCTTTGTACATCTCTCCCCCTTTGACAAAAATGCCAAAGACAAAATACCATAGAATACTACATCTCCTTCAATATCTACATCACCGACTACTCCCCCTAGGAAGTAGCTCCTTATTACATCAATCCAACAATGATCTTCAATACAAAACATTGGATAGATGCAAAAACATAATTTTAATTCTTCTTGAGTAAGGAAATAACCCCCAACTCAATGTATCCTTTGGTAGTGGCTTAGTAAAAACATTTGCAACATTCTCCTTAGTTGGCACATACTCTAACTGTACTTCTTTCTCCTGAACTTTCTCCTGAAGAAAATAGTACTTAATCACAATATGCTTGGTCTTAGAGTGCATCATAGGGTTATTGGATATGTTTATAGCACTAGTATTATCACAATAAATAATCTCTGGTTTAGTTACATTTTCCTTGATTCCTTCCAAAAACTGCTTCATCCAATAAACTTGAGTGAAATTAATAGCAGCAGCGACATATTTTTCCTCTGCAATAGATTGAGAAATACAACTATGCTTTTTTCTTTTCCATGACACAAGTCTCTTTCCAAGAAAGAAAGCTCCTCCACTTGTGCTCTTCCTATCATCCACATTACCTACCCAGTCTGCATCAGTGAACACACTCAAAGAAAAATATCCTTTTTTATCGTACCAAAGACCATAATCTTTAGTCCCTTTTAAGTATCTAAATATTATCTTCACAACCACCATGTGGGATTACTTTGGACTAGACTAAAATCTTGCAACAATCCAAACTACATGTGCTCTATCAGGTCTACTATGAGCAACATAATGCAACTTAGTGATCATGGATCTATACAAAGTTGTACTCACTTATTTAGAATCATCTTCCTTGGCTAGCTTGCAACTAGTCACCATTGGTGTTCCTACTGGTTTAGAAAATTCTAACCCAAAAGTATTCAATTTTTCACTGACATACTTTGTCTAGCTTATGTAGATTCCATCACTGGGATGAGATATCTGCAATCCAACAAAGAATTTGATCTCAACAAAAATAGACATCTCGAATTCTATTCTCAGTTCTTATGTAAATGTAATGCTCATCTCATCATTTCCACCAAAAATGATGTCATATATAAAAACTTCAATAGTCAAAAATCTGTCATCCTTCTCAAACTTTAGGTAAACATTTCTATCCTCATATGTTCTAATAAAACCAATCTTGATCAGATATGAGTGGAGTCTCTCATACCATGCCATTGGTTCCTACTTCAATCCATAAAGGTCATTCTCCAACTTGCACACCAAGTTTTCACCTTTTGATAGTTAAAAACCTTTAGGTTGATCTATGTAAACTTCCTCTTCCAAAATACCATTCAAGAATGTAGATTTAACATCCATTTGGTAAACTTTAAAACCTTTATAAGAAACATATGCTTATATAATCCTTACTCCTTCAGTTCTAGCCACTAGTGCAAAAGTATCACCATAATCGAAGCCTTATTCTTGTGCATATCTATTAACCACAAGTCTATCCTTATTCCTAACTAATTGACCATCTTCACTGAGTTTATTCTTGAAAACCCACTTAGTTCCTATTACATTATTTTCAATAGGTATTGGAAATACTATCAATGCATTCTTCTTTATCTTATCTAACTCTTCTTCCATGGCTTTAATCTATTTATCATTCTTCAATACTTATCCTACTGACTTAGGTTCATGTTTGGAAATCAAACAGGTACTTTTTCTGATCTTTCTTCTCATCTAAACACCAACATTCTTATCTCCAATAATCTGATCGACTGAATGACTAATATTTACATACCTTGGTATTACCGATTTAGGTATAGGAGCCTCTTCTACCAATTGAACTGGCTCATTCATATAGTTATGATTTTCAACTTCTTGCTCCATTGGTTGAACATATACAATCCCTTGATCATCTCCTGATTCATTCTTGCTAGAATCATCGTTCTTCTCTAGGAATTCATCAATCCTCACATTCACACTTTCTATTTTTTTTTGGTTCTCTTGTTTAGACACTTGTAGGATTTTCTTCTTGTATAATATTCTAGGAATATTCTTCCATCACTCTTAGGATCAATTTTTAATATATTGTCATCTCTCTTTATATAGCATCTACTCCCAAAATTTTTGAAGTATTTTACACTAGGTGTGTGACCATTCCATAACTCATAAGAAGTATTATCAATACCCTTCTTCACCTGCACCTAGTTTAATGTATAAATAGCAGTGCTCATGACAACTTCTCTCTGAAACATTTGGGGCACATCTCTTTGTATCATCAATTTTCTTGTAGCATTAAGGATAGATCTATTCCTTCTCTTTGTAATTTCATTTTTTTGAGGGGTTCTAGATGCTGACATTTGTCTCTTGATTCTATGTTCTTCACAAAATTTAGTGAATTCCAAATATGTGAACTCACCACCTCTGTCAGATCTCAAGAACTTCAAACTCTAACCTATTTCTTTTTCAACTCATTCTTTGAACACCTTAAAAAAATACAATGCATCTAATTTTTCTTTCAAAAAAGTAACCCACATCATCCTAGAGTAATTATCAACAAAAAGAATAAAATACCTATCTACATAGTAGCTTCTTGTTCTCATAGGACCACACAAATTAGTATGAACTAGATCTAAAATTTCTTCAGATGAAAATGATTTAATGATAAAAACATAACTAGTTATCTTACCCAACTGACATTCCTTTCACATTAAATTGTCTAGTTTCACTAGTTGTGGAAAACCTCAAACAACATTCATCTTAATCACTTTGATAAAAATATCAAAGTTAACATGAAAAAATATCCTATGCCACATCCAACTATCATCAAATTTTGCAATCAAATAACTCTTTATTATAGTATTTAGTAAAAATAAGTTACCTTTAGTCTACATACAAGGATCAATTAGATCACCAAATCTCCCAAGTATCCCACAAACACCTCCTTTGAAATCTACAAGAAAACCTTTGTTATTCATTGTGGTATACTTAACAAAGTGCACCCTAGGCCTTCTATCTAGTAAATATCATCAAAATTTGTTTTTCTATTTAATGCAATAGACCCAATTCCTTTTGCTAAGAATGGAGATTTATCACCAAATATTACCGAACCACCATCACATTCTTCCAGCTTAGTGAACTTACTCCAATCACTGATCATGTGATGTTTACATCCACTATCTATTGCCCAATCTTCATCATGGTCCAGGTTGGAAATCAATTCTTTGTCATTTCCTACAAGATTATTTTCCTTAACAACAACAAAAGTAAACAAATCTTCCTCATTATCCTCTGATTCTTCACCGATAACTCCCTCATCTACAGCAACAAAATAAGTCTTCTTGCTATTTTCCTTGAATCTCTTAGGCTTATCCTTCTTATCACCATCAAAACACCTAGCAACAATGTGTCTAGTCTTGTTACATGAGAAAATGTGAAAGGTAGCTTATCCTTATACTTGTTGGTTCCTCTAGGTAGCCTCTTAGTAAACAATTCTTCCAACTCATCCTGTCTATTTTCTTCAATCAAGATAGAATCATAATCGTTAGAGTAACCTAACATAGAAGAAGATTCATGACTAAATTCCTTTCCCTTTCTTGTAGGTGTAAGAGACATAGATGACTTGAATGCATCTTCAACCCTTGGATTACTATTATCATAATTGCTAAGATCAAAATAAGTCAACTTTCCAATTAATGTATCATGGGTGACAGTTGCAATTCCTAGAGACCTTAACTCCTGAATAGAAGAAGCCCTAATGGAATAAAGAGGTAACAAGGTTATCAATACTTTACTTACCACATTTTCTTCTTCAATAGTTCCATAAACACTTTTGATAGCAGAAACCACTTATTTTATTCTCTAACAATACTTTTGAGTGTTTTCACCTTTAACCATCCTCATGTCATCAAATTTTCCTTTCAAGCTGTCAACCTTAGCTTTCTGGACTTGTTTCTATTCACCATACACTAGCTTCAATTTCTCCCACACATCATAGGTGGTATCAAGATCTTGGATATCAAAAATCTCTGCATCATATAATGTAATTGCAATGGCTTTTATAGTTTTAGTATTCTCTTGTTGTTCCCTTAGTCGATCTGCATTGAGAGGATTGGTTGGAATAACATACTGGTTAACAGCATGATTCCAATATTGATTACCCATACCTTTTAGGTAAGTTTCATTTTATCACTCCACACTGAGTAGTTCTCCCTTATTAACTTAGGATCTTCCTTTCTCATCATTCTCAAATCTTGACTTCAAGTTGATAAGCTTATCCACAAACAAGACCAAGAGCTATAATACCAATTTTTAGTCCTAAGGGTCCAATATTACTGAGACAACGGGAGGGGGGCATAGTGAATCAATAATCTAAAAATATGATACATCTCAACTTATTTAACTTCAAAGATAACATTCACAAGTATATCAATTGATACACAAATAAAACTTAAACCAAATAAACATCAACCACCATGAACATGAAACACATAGCACAAATATTTTCCCATGGAAACCCAAAAGGGTGAAAACCACGTATGAGATGAGACTCACAAATTTTGTACTCTTCTGAAGTACACCTTATTAGGAGCTTAACCCTGTTAGGATTTTTATAAAGATACTGTTAGGTTCCACCTAGTTATGGGATTTACCTCTAGCCCTGTTAGGAGATTTACCCTATTAGGAGTAGCCTTGTTAGAGGATTTCAAACACTAGCTAAAATGTCACCTTGTTCAAGGATTTACATAAATGATCTATTAGGATCCACCCAATTAAGAGATTTATCCTATTATAATTGTTAGGATACACCAAGTAGATTAATTTGGAAAATAGAAACACCTTTGCTTAATTAGATCCTTTGAAATGCATACAATTTGTCCTTAGATACTCTGGAATACCCTAGCTTGATTGCACCTGCACAATCACGATCTACACATTAAAATATTTGATTTCATGATATAAATATCACTACTTAAGCCCTAAAATGTTCCAATGACTTAACACCTTCTCCAACACATTGAAAACACTTTTCTAATCAACGTGTTAAGAGAGATCAAACCAAAACACATATCCCAATGTAACAACCATGATAATCTACAACTAATTGAATATCTTGAAGGAAAGTTTGACAATGAAATCGATAATTGAAAGAAAGTGATTGGTGATCACTGAGCTACTAAAGTGTATGTAAGACATTAAATCAGTTAATGTATTGTCATTGATGTCAACTAGTTTTGACTGTACTTATCATGATGGTTACAAACATCTTAAGAAGAAAAATGGTAAAGGAAAGAGATATCTACATAAGGATAAGATGGATAAGAAAGATATGAATATGGTATACATTGAGTAACTTATTAATGAGTCTATGGCACTATGTTGATGACTTGATTGTAACATGATTCTATTATGTATTTAAGATCAAGACTAAACAAGTTTATGTGGTCGGTAAATAAAGATTTTTGTATACACCGACCAAGTGTAGTGTATACCGAGTATAGTATTAACTGACCTAGTTACCACCAACGCATTACGATATTGACCGAGTGAAAGAAATAAATAGTGTGTAACAATTGACTAAAAATGATGAGCTAGACAATTGTTTATGATTTTGAGGTAAAAGGTAATGTTTGTTATGATGATCAAATGACTGAAAAAATTGAAGGATGATCGGATGAAGGAGAGTGAAACATGTTATAGACACAACTATCGAGGATGGTTAAAGCAAAAAAACCAATGGTGAAGATTAAGTGGAAAAATATATAGATGGAAAGAAAACATTTTATGATGTCTATATAAGGAGACATGAGACTCATTATTGAGTCTAGAATTCTTGATGCTATAGGAGAATTCGCATGAAAATATTTTTTAATGCAACACTGATCAAACTAGTTAAAGATAGAATCAAGCAAAACTACAGACAACACCGAGCATTAGAGAAAACATATACCAAGAAAATAAGAGTTGGAGGAAACAAAGATGTTGAATTGATTATTTATTAGAGGTATTTTTGAGCTTAGCATAGATCTAAAAATCTGCAAATCAAGTTGTATTTGAATCAAATCATTATTGTATTAGTTTAACCATTGTTATGTAGATAAATCTCTTAACCGAGTGGGACTTAATAGCCTTTATATTTCAATATGACATTCAATGAATGTTTATTGTTTTCTTGTTGACCCCATAGTGAATGTTTGGTCAAAAGAGAACTGTTAGTAATAAATCCTCTAACCAAGTCACACCTCACAGTGTGTTTTGTAACCTTTAATAGGGTTGGCTCCTAATTGAGCTCACTTCAGAAGAGTGAATTATTTCAGGTTATCGGTCCCAAGTGTTTTTTCCCCTAACATGGTTTCCAAGTTGAAAATCTATGTGTTATATGTGTATGGATGTGTTGAATTGTTATTTTAATTTACACATTTCTATAACTGGATAGATCGGTAAACATAATATTTAATTTACTAGTAATCGATAGATGAAGAGAAAGAAACAATTGATATTTTACCAACTTGATTATTTGATTTGAAATTTTTTTAATATACATTTGGAATTGTTTGGGACTATAGGATAACTAGACTTAACTGATTCACCCCCCCTCTTAGTTATCTAACAATTGGTATCAGAGAATAGAGTTCTTGGAAGAAAAATTTTAAAGGACTTAAGCTATAGATCTGATGCACGAGCATCTCAGGTCCTTAGCAATCCTGTGTCACCAAAAAAAATTTGGAGTTTGTCTATGTTTCTCATTTTCTACTTTGACCTAGTTGGTCGATTTCCTTTGGTTACTGAGTGTGGTTGGTTATCTCCTAGGTGGTTGATTGTTTCACTGGCACTCGGCATTGCCTGTCTACTGCTCGGTTATCTTGCTCACCGATGGGTTTAGTTTTAGTTTCTATTGTGGCCAACTTGTGCATTTATATTGGATCATAGATTTAATGTTGGAATCCATCATTGGGAAGTGTGTGGTCCCAGATCTGACCGTTCCTTCCATTGATTATGGATCTGAAGGCCGACTCAGTTCAGTAGCTTCTTGTATAAATGTAGTTGTTGGTTTAGAGTTTAGAAGGCAATTTTTGGAGATAGGATTTGGATAGAACATAGAAGAAGAGATTTGACAGATCCTCGCATGTTTTAGGACCTCTATAATTGATTGTAATATATGGCCCTAACCAGGAAGGCCTTACAACCCGGCATGTATCAGTCTATTGATGAAAGTATATGAAAGATTATGCATTCTCTCTCTCACTATTATGTTTGTTTGCTTCCGCATGTGTTGAGCAGGATTCGATCATTAGGGTGTACCATTTTTTGGCCCCTCTTTCTCCATTCCCTTGCATCAAGTGGTATCAGAGAGAGGTTAGATCTTGATCTAGGTCTATGGATCTAGATTTGTAGGTTCCTCTTGAAGCCCTAGTTGATTGTTGTGGGGTAGCAGATTGTGATCTGACCTGCAATTGTAGAGGGTTGTCAAGATGGTACATGCGAGGTGAGATACAGATCCAGGATTGGCATATACGCTAAGGAAGATTACCGCTACGTAAGAAGCTGTTGAAACATCCCAAAGAAGAGGAAGACATCTTGAAGATGTTAGTGATGATGAAGTTGAAGAAGAATAGATGAATGCAGAACCAGCACCTGTTATGGATCAAGGTGAAGAAAGATTTTTGAAGGATTTGACAAGTCTGAAGTCAACATCACATTTTAATCCTCCTAAGTATGGTGGAAAGCTAGATTCTAATGAATTGGTGGACTGGATCACCAAGATGGAAAAGTATTTTGAATATGAAAACATTCCTAAAGACAAGAAGGTGAAGATTGCAAGCACAAAGTTGAAAAGTCATGCATCCTTATGGTGGGAACATCTACAATTGGATAGGAAGAGGAAAGGAAAAGACAAAATCAAGGTATGGAGTAAAATGGTAAACAAATTGAAAGGAAAGTTCTTACCTTGTGATTATCAGATTAACCTAGTTTGGCAAATGCAAAGTTTGAGACAGAAAGATAGCTCAGTAAAATAGTATACTAAGGAATTCTATAGGTTAGATATCAGATTTGGATATGATGAAGATTATGTGGAAATAATTGGTAGATACCTAAATGGTTTGAGAGTTTCCATCCAAGAGGAAATTAGTATGGTCAAGTTGGAAAACATTGAAGAGGCTTATCAATTTTCTTTAAAAGCTGAGGAGAAATTGAACAAGAGACATGAGCAAAGAAAAAAAAGTTGAGATGGTAGATTCCCTAGAGGAAGAGGTAGATCTAATGGTGAAAATGGTAGATCTGAACTAGAAAAGACAAATCTGGACAAAGGCAAGACCAAGTGGAAAGGTGAAAGGTCATCTAGAGGTAGAGGTAGTAACTACCGAAGTGGTTATAGCAGAGGAAATTTCTAAGGAACTCATTAAAATTGTGGAGAAGAAGGACATAGATCTTTTGAATGTACACAGGCTAGTAAGAAGGCTGGTAGTAGTAGAAATGAGAAATGCTTTGGTGCAAGAAGAGTCACTGAATGAACCTGAGAAAGAAAATAACTTGATGGTAAGGAGAGCACTGTGGAATGAAAGCAAGAAGGAAGATCCGGTAAGGAAAATTTTTTTCAAGACCAAATGTAGAGTTTATGACAAATTTTGGAAGGTAATCATTGATAGAGGTAGCTCAGAGAATCTAGCATCTGAAGAGATGGTCACAAAAATGCAGTTGGAAAGATTGGTACATCTAAAGCCTTATCAGATTTCATGGATCAAAGACGAGCATACACTCCTAGTAAGTGAACAATGTTATGTGAATTTGAAGATTGGAAAGTACTATGATAAGGTGTTATGTGATATCATTCATATGGATTGTTGTCATATTTTGTTGGGTAGACCTTGGCAATATGATAGACATGCTATATATGATGGGAGATTGCATAAGTATACTATTGTGGGTGATGGAAAGAAACAAATCTTGTTACCATTGATGGAAGAACCTATTAGTAATGTTTACATATTTGTAAAAGTTTGTTTGATGGAAGGAAGAAAGTTTGTTAACTCTTTGAAGAAGAATCATGTATGTTTTGTTGTGATCCCTAACAAACTGAGTAAGAAAATAGAGGATAATGTCCCTGAGGAGATTGATAAGTTACTCACCGAGTACAGTGATATCATTTCTGATAATGTACTTGATGGTTTTCCACTGAAAAGAAGCATTGATGATTGTATGGATTTAATCCCTGGAGCTAGTTTACCGAATACGGCACCTCATCGGTTGACACCTACTGAGAATTAGGAATTGAACTGACAGATTCAAGAGTTGCTGGAGAAAGGTTTGATCAGAGAAATTTTGAGTCCTTGTGTAGGACCTATTGTATTGGCACCGAAGAAGAATGGAGAATGGAGAATGTGTACTAATTCTAGAGAAATCAATAAGATAATAGTGAAGTATAGGTTTCCTATACCAAGAATGGATGATATAATGGATAGTTTGACTGGAGCAAAGTATTTCACAAACATTTATTTGAAAAGTTGGTATCATTAGATCAAAATCAAAGAAGGTGATGAATGGAAGACTACTTTCATGACAAAAGAAGGTTTGTATGAGTGGTTGGTTATGCATTTTGGTTTAACTAATGCATCGATTACTTTTATGAGACTGATGAATGAAGTTTTGAAGAAATTCTTGCGTAAGTTTGTGATTGTATATATTGATGATATTTTGATATTTAGTAAGACCAGAGAAGAACATTTGTTTCATGTTAGACAAGTTTTGAAGAGATTGAAAGAGGAAAAGTTGCTGATAAATCTGAAAAAGTGTTCATTCATGAAAGAGGAGATTGTGTATTTGGGATTTGTTATTTCAGTTGATGGTTTGAAGATGGATCCTGAAAAGGTTGAAGCTATTTTGAATTGGCCTACACCTGTGAATACTAGTGAGGTAAGATCATTTCATGGTTTGGAAAGTTTTTACTGAAAGTTCATAAGCAATTTAAGTTCAATTTGTAATGCTATGGTTGAGACTATGAGAGGAGAGAAAAGATAATTCAAGTGGACACATGGAGCTAAAAAAAGTTTTGAGACTCTGAAGTAGAAGGTTGTTGAATTACCTATTTTGGCATTACCTAATTTCAGTAAGGTATTTCAAGTGGAATGTGTTGCAAGTGGAAGTGCAATTGGAGCTGTGTTGAGTCAAGAAGGTAAACTTGTTTCTTTCTTTAGTCAAAAGTTGAATGATGCTAGAAGGAAATATTCTGTGTATGATCAAGAATTCTATGCAATTGTTCAAGCACTAAAGAAATGGAGACATTATTTAATATCGAGTGAATTTGTGTTGTATTCTAATCATAAGGCTTTACAATATTTGGGTAGTCAGAATAAGTTGAATCAGAGACATGAAATGGGTTGAGTATTTCCAGAGTTATACATTTGTGATAAAGCATAAGAGTGGAATCACTAACTAAATTGCTAATGCATTGAGTAGAAGAAGATCTTTGATGACTGAGATGAAAATTGAAGTTCTTGGTTTTGATGAGATGAGAGATTCTTATGAGTTTGACCCTAATTTTTCTAAGCCATGGAGAAAGTGTAGAGCACCTATTCAAGATCAACAAGAAACTAAATGGGATGAATATTTTATTCAAGAAGGTATGTTGTTTAAAGGTATTCAGTTATGTATACCGAGAGGAGTAATGAGAACTAATCGAATAAAGGAGAAGCATAGTAGTGGATTGGTTGAACATTTTGGTATTGATAAAACATGGAATTTTCTTAAGGAGAAGTACTATTGGCCACAGTTGCATAAAGATGTTCAGAAATTTGTGAAAAGTTGTGGAATTTATCAAGTTCCAAAAGGAGTAAGTCAGAATACTAGATTGTATACACCAATTGTTGTTCCTGAGGAACCTTGGATTGACATCAGTATGGATTTTGTTCTTGGCTTATTGAAGATAGTAAGAGGTAATGATTTAATATTTGTTGTTGTGGATAGATTTTCTAAAATGGCACATTTTATACCTTGTAGAAAGACATCAGATTCAGTACATGTAGCAAATCTTTTCTTTAAGGAAATTGTCAGATTGCATGCATTACCGAGGAGTATTATCTCTGACCGAGACAGTAAATTTATTGGATATTTTTGGAAAACCCTTTGGAAGAAATTTGGCACTGATTTGATATATATATCTACATTTCACCCACAAACTGATGGACAGACTGAAGTTGTGAACAAAAGTTTGGGAAATCTTTTGAAATGTTTAGTTGGAGACACACCAAGTAATTGGGATTCTATATTGGCACAAGCAGAGTTTGCATACAATAATTCAATGAATAGGAGTACTGGAAAGACACCATTTGAGATTGTGAATGGTGCACAACCTAGAGGAATATCTGATTTGAGAGACATTGCTGATGAGAATAAGAAAAGTGTTGAAGGAGTAAAATTTGCTGAGTACATTGAGACATTGCATGAAGATGTGAAGCTAAACCTGGAAGACAGTAATAAAAAATACAAATACAGAGCTGATAGATCTAGAAGACATAAAACTTTTGATGTTGGTGATGAAGTAATGGTTCATTTGAAGAAAGGTCAATTTCCTATTGGAACTTATGGGAAGCTGAAGATGAAGGAGTTTGGACCTTGCAAGATTTTGAAGAAATGTGACAGTGGAAATGCATATGAGATTGAGTTACCTGATGACATGGACATATCACCTATTTTCAACATTTCTGATTTGTATGAGTATCATGATCCTGATGAAGAAGTGTCAATACTGACAAAATATCCTAAGAAGCAGAATGAAGAAATTGAATAGATTTTGAAGGAAAGAGTTGGCAAGAGTACAAGAGGAAAACAATATATGGAATATATTGTAAAATGGAAGAATAGATCGATGAAATATAGTTCATGGATTTTAGAGTCTAATTTGGATGCAGCTCAGACTAGACCTACCAAATTATTTGGAGAATCATTTAAAAATAACCCCAGGTGTCTGATGTAGGAGCATCTTAGGTCCTTGGCAATCCTATGTCACCAAAAACAATTTGGAGTTTGTTTGTGTTGCTCAGTTTCTACTTTAATTGAGTCGGTCAGTAGTGGTTAGTTTCCTTTGGTTACCAAGTGTGGTCGATTATCTCCTAGGTGGTCGGTTATTTCACTGGCACTCGACATTACCTGTCTGTTGCTCGGTTATCTTGCTCACCAATGGGTTTAGTTTTAGTTTATGTTGTGGCTGACTTGTGCATTTATATTGGATCATAGATTTAATGTTGGAATCCATCATAGGGAAGCATGTGGTCCCTAATTTGACCATTCCTTCCATTGATTGTGGATCTAAAGGCTGACTTAGTTCAGTAGCTTCTTGTATAAATGTAATTGTTGGTTTAGAGTTTAGGAGGCAGTTTTTGGAGATAGGATTTGGATAGAACATAGAAATAGAGATTTGACACATCCTCGCATGTTTGGGGACCTCTAAAATTCATTGTAATATCTAGCCCTAACCGGGAAGGCCTTACAACCTGACATGTATCAATCTATTGATGAAAGTATATGAAAGATTTTGCATTCTCTCTCTCACTATTGTGTTTGTTTGCTTCTGCATGTGTTGAGTAGGCTTGGATCATTAGGGTGTTCCATTATTTGGCCCCTCTTGCTCCATGCCCTTGCGTCAAGATCACAAGATGTATAAGAGAGAGGTGCCAAAGCTGAACAAAGACAACTTATCAACATGGAAAAGAAGAATGAGATTGAATCTATCAGGAATTGGAGAATCTATAATATACTACTTAGATAATGAATTCATCTTTCCTACTACACTCTTGATTATTGATCAAATGAGAGATAGACATGAACACAATGTTTCAATGATAGAGCTTGTTCTAATTACTAGAAAAAATAGGTTTTGAAGGGACCCGATACTCTTTACAACTTAAGTTTCAAAAGATAGGAAATAGATAGCATAATCAACATACAAAGAGACATACACCAATGAACTACCCATATTAGGGGCTACAAAGGTAGCTAGAATAGGGCACAAACCCAACCAAAAAGATAGTAGTAGAAACAAAAAAGCCAGCAAGAACACCAGAATAGGCATCCACATATAGAACCCTAGCTTTTTCATCCAAAGTTTTCTCCATCTTGGCATGGATGCTATCCTTCCTACCAATTACACTTTTTAGCTCATCCAGATTCTTCTTAATCAGAGGGGAATTTTTCTTTCCATGGGTCCAAGAGCTTGGGCCACTCAATGATAGAGCTTTTTGCTTCCTTAGTAGATGCCAAATTTGAATATGTCAAGACATGTATTTCTACTAAACAGATGTGGGAGAAGCTTGCACTAGTTCATGGAGGAGATGTGAATGTGCTAAGGGCTAAAGCTGAGAGTCTTAGAGGAAATTTTGATGACATGAAAATGAAATAAGGAGAGAACATATCACAATACAAAAGCCAAGTTAAGGATATTGTCAATGATATCTGAGGAGAAAGGGGTATTATTGAAGAAGACACTGATGTAAGTAAAATTATTAGAACCTTGCTGCCTACTTATGCTATTAGAGTCTTTGCAATTCATGAGATGAGATCATCTCTAGGTAATCATCTTACACTTGATAGTCTAATTGGTAGATTGACTTCTTTTAAATTGAGTAACTTTGATAATAGAAATGTTCCTACTGTTGATTCTACATTTATGTCATCTTTGAAAATTGGTAAATCAAGTAGTAAACACATGATAAGAAATGAGAGTGATAGTGATAGTGATAAGGATGAACTTGATGAGCTTGAAGCATTAATGGCTAGAAGACCATAGAAAGGTAAAGGAAGATATAGAGGAAAATTACCTTTGGTATGCTTTAACTATAAATAGATTGGTCACATTGCAGCTAGATGTCCTAATAGGAAAGAAGATGAGAAAGACAATGAAAGATCTATTGAAAGGAAATTTGATAAGAGAGATAACTGAGAACATAGAGGCAACTGATAGTATGACCGAAGAATTAACTAAGATTACAAAGACAAAGGCAAGAAGGCATGTGACCTTTTTGAAGATGATGATGATGACACTAACACTGACACTGATGAAGACATTGAGGTGGTATTCGTAGCTTTGAAAGAAGATTCAAAGGAAGAAGAAGAAAGGTATGTTGAAACAACACTGATTTCTAATGTTAGCAAGAATGATACTTGGATTATTAATAGTGGTTGTACATATCATATAACTGGTGATGAAGAAAATTTTTAATACCTTGAACATTATAATGGTGGATCTATTAAAATGGGAAATGATACACCTTGTCTAGTAAAAGGAAAAGGTTCTATATTGTTGAACAATAAGATTAGATGTGAGAATTCATTTTGGGTGAAGGGACTTAATTATAATCTATTGAGTGTAGAAAATCTAAATAACATAGGTCACCGAGTTGCATTTGAGAATAGAAAGGTGAAAATCTATGATGATTCTGGAAAGTTGGCCGATACTGGTGAACAATTTAAAGGTAATCTATTTTATCTTGATAATGCTAAAACTTCTTGTTTATTGGCTAGGCCTGAAGATGTGTGGTTATGGAACAAAAGGTTAGGTCATGTGAATTTTGACAACATGGTTAAGATCAGTAAGAAAAGGAGAGTTAGAGATTTACCGAGCTTATCTAAACTTGACCATGTCATGTGCAAACAATGTCAAATGGGAAAAATGTCAAAATCTAGTTTTAAGAGAAAAAACTATTCATCTAATGCTATTTTGGAGTTGATTCATACTGACTTGTGTGGTCCTATGAGAACTCAAAGTTATTATGGTGACATATATTTTATCTTGTTTGTTGATGACTACTCTAGGATGATGATTGCCATGTTCTTGAAATAAAAATCTGAAGCTTTTAAGATGTTAAAATGGTTTAAAGCTAAAGTGGAAAAAGAAAGTGGTAAAGAGTTAAAATGCTTGAGATTAGATAGAGGTGGTGATTTTATTTCTAATGAGTTCACTAACTTTTATAATGAGCATGGAATTAAGAGATGGGTTCCTACACTGAGGATACCACAATAGAATGTGATTGCGATACAAAGAAAACAATATGTGATACCTAACTAGATGTTATCCAGGAAATACTGGATGTGATCCAAGAAACCCCAGGTGCGATCCAATTTCCCATATGTGACTCAATTTCCTAGATGTGATCATTTGTTGATTCAAACGTGGCAAAAAGTCAGTTAAAAGTTCAAAAATCTGGGGCTTGGCCCCATGGTGGGTGCCATAAATGTGTGTGTATTTTTTGGTACCTATTAATCTGCAACACAACACTTCAATAAGATATTATATTGTTAGTTTAAATAAAAATGAAAGTCATTAAACTAAGTAAAATCATCCCATTGCTCTCTAACTAACAAGAGTATGTGAAAAGTCTAAATTGCTCTTAGCCTTAGACTCTAAAAAATGACAATGCAATGCTAGAATGAGAGATTCTAATCAAAATGAGCTAAGAAACATGATTCATTAGCTAAAGCCATTAATTCCTTCACAATTAAGCTATGAATTTGAAATATTCTCTAATTAGATATGAAATGAAATATGCAACATGTAGATGTAAATTCAATTAACTCTCCTTATGAGGTTTGAAAATCCTTCTTTTATAGAACTTCAAAGATTTGAACGGTTGAGATGTATCCATGATGAATAGTTGAGATGCCTCTAAACTTGATCCATGTGAGTGATCTATGTGATGTCTTTCCGTTGGTTGAATGTGTCTTTGATGTCCCTTGAGAGGAAACATTCATTTTTGAGTCTTTTTATTAATTTTCTTTAATTAATTACTGTATTCATACATTTAATAGGAATGATTTAATTAATTAGGCCTAGAGGTAATCAACATAATTCTTGATCAATTATTGATTAGCAATGCTTGATTTGTGAAGTTTTATTGATTTTATCAAATTTGCTAAATTATGTTTGTAATCACCTAAAAATGGTCAAGACTAAATCAAGTGAGCAACTAAGGCAAAATCAAAGCATAAATTGCAATCAGGCCACAATCCAATTTTAATTGAAAATCAAAAGTCAATAAATCAATTTAAATCAAATAAATCAATTAATTATATAGTTTAATTTAAATCAAATTAACCCATTCAAGGGGTACACATGGATAAAAAAATCAATTTAATTCAATTATTAAATCCCTATTTTCCCTCACCCACCACATGGGAGGAAAATGCCTCAACCAATGGGAATTAAGCATTGGACTCACATGGATCAAGCTCAAATTGAATCTCAATCACACATAAGGTGAGAGAATCTTAACCACTCATTTTGTCTCTTTGTCCCAAGCTTTGAGGACAAACCATTTAAATTATCCCTAAAGGTGGAACCATGGACTTAACCTTAATCCAACCATGATTAACTCAACTCCACGCCCTATTCTTGCTAAAATGTATAAATAGAAGACCAAAATCAGGAGAAAAGGATCCACACATCTGAAAATTGCATTAAACCTCTTGAGTTTTTGAGCTAGAAAGACATTTTAGGCTAATTTGAGCATAGTTTTCTTTGGAATTCACATAATTAGCTTAATCATTTCTCATTTCTAATTTTAGAGATGTCACTAATGGAGGCTTGCTAAGAGCTTTGCATTAGCATATCTAAATAGAGAGTCATAGAGTGCTCATTAGTTGTATTTGCATTTAAATAGCTCACTAATTGTGGTATTTAGTCTATTTTATTCATTTATTGCTAAACTAACCCTATGAAGGTAGTTTCAATAGTACACTTGAAATAGCACCCACTGTGGGGCATTAGGATTCATTCATTTAAAATTCATATAAATTGCTAGGTTGTAGTATTTCTCTTTTTTTCTTCTTTGTTTTACAAGTAAAGCTATGCATCTGAGACTTCTTGTTACGTGTACAAGAATTCTTGATGTGCATTTGAGACCTAAAGCTATGCATCCAAGATAAAGTGTTTTGTGTTTGCACGGAGAAGTTGCGCATTCAACATTTCTTCTATCCTGTCTTTATTTCTTTTGGTGTGCTCGCCCTGACCTCAAAGCACATCCAATCCACCATGAAGTGCGTTTAACATTTTCTTTATACACATTTGCTAGTTTAAATAACACATTCAATTTCTATAGTTGCACATCTAAATTGTTCTGTTGCACATTCTAGCATTTAAATAGCGCATTTAATCATTAATGTTGCACATTTGTTTATTTTTTAAAATTGACAAATCTAATAGTCTGGGATGAATTTCTTGTGTTTTTTGATAGCAGGTCATAAAAAAGTGAAAAATCCAGAGAGCAAAAATAATAGTGAGGATAAAGCCATATCAAGGAGGATCAACAAGGAGAATATAGCATATATCAATCGTGTTTTGGAGGATTCCAAGCAAGAAGCTAAGGAATATGAACACTATTTATAAGTTGTCAATGCTTATAAATCAAAGTTTGTATCCTTGAATTGGATTTTTGCCCCTTAATCATTTTTAGTAAAAATTTGAAATCTAAGGCTTAGAATTCATTTTTTCTTGTTTTTCTTCATTTTTCTTGGTTGTGTTGACTAAGTATTTCAAAGAAGAGGCAAAGGAGCTAGAACAGTTGCCACTAGGTGAGCTAAAAACATGAAAATCTTCATTAAAAATGCCCCTAAGCTTAGCTAGCTTTGAAATAAGGCAATCCTTCAAACTTTGGTCAATTTTTACTAAAATTTTATCATTTTCACTCCGAATCTAGTAATTAAAACAACCTATTATTGTTTGACGAATTTGATACTATGCCTATGCTCTTCACTTTTCAAGTGAATCAAAATGCCAAAACTATCAAATTTCTTGATTAAAAGAAAGGCTATGGAATAAACAAGCATTTAAAATAAAAAAACCCCTTTGTTTTTGGAGGAAAGTAGAAATACTTGATTCCCATTAGTTAGAGGGTTTGGTGAATTGAACATTGTTAATTGTTCTTGGGAGTGCAAGAATAGTAGGGATATTCTCTTCATCTTTTGGTGAATCAAACTCCCAAACCTATCTCTTCATTCCATTTATTCTCTTTAAAATGAACATGCTAGAACTTTAGTGGGCTCACCTCCTGAGATTTTCCTTAACAAGGCCGGTGAGAGAGACAACCCAAAGTGAGATACAATTGCCTTTTCCACAATAATCTGACCCACTATAAAATGGAACACATTCATCCTTAATGGGGTGTATGACAAATGTATATTAAGGTTCAAACTTCCTCTAGTAGTCCTTCGAGATTGCACAAAACTATGACATACCGATGGTGGGAAGCCCCTTATTTTTGGGGGATGAAACTTGATATCTCTTTTGAATGAAATCTTTACTAAGTACCTTGTTAATCTAGAAAAGCCTACCTTGTAAAGTCATGCTTATGAACCAATTTGACAACTATGTAGATTGCTTGAAGTTACTTATTGTTGAAAACCTGTGATAACATTCAAATATTTCAAACACTTTGTGTGTAGAGGGTTAAAAAAGAAGAAGTGTACTTGTGGTTTCTTTGTTTGAAGATACATATAACAAGTGAGAAACATCCATTGGAAATCATCTTATATTTTAATATCTTCTTAAAAAGAACAATCACCAATTTTGGGGATAACGATTTCAATTCAAACCTTTGTTGATGCTGATTTCCACATGATCACACAAATTAAAACTATCCTTACAAGAAGATGGCACTTGCATAGCACAAGAGTTTCCCAAGTTTGTATTTCAAACTCCTTTCATTGAAACTCAAGAACAAGAGGATAGTCTCCCAAACCTATTTGAAGAAAGAGTCAATCCAATGGATCAAAATGCAACATTTAATGACTACCTTCATGGGGGAAAAAATGCGGAACAAGAAGAAACAAACCAAGGAACCACTAATCAAATAAGTCAAGGGCCAAAAGAGACAACTGAAGAAAGAGGCAATAGGGCGGCCCAAGATCCCAAATTCCTTGAGATTATGGAGAAAATTTTAGATAGAAATAAGGAAATATATTTCCTTAACTTAGCCCAATCAAGGGTCAAACATCCTCATGACTATGATATCACAACACTTAAGAAAGATGAGGAAGAGTATAATCCTTTAGGTGCTATGAATAAACAACTCAAGATGTTTCAAGCACAAATTGATACAATGAAGAAAGTCATTGAACCAAAGCCCTTTTGCATCGAGGCTTTATGCCCATTTCCATTTGATAAGAGCTTAGTTATGGCACATTTCCCTCTTAATGTGGTTTTTCCTAAATATAATAAATACATGGGTAAATCAGACCCTCAAGTCCATTTAAGATAATTTTGTGCACTAAGTATAGAATTCATGCACAATACTACCTATTTAATGAGGCTATTTATGAGAAGCCTAGGAAGCCAAGCAATGGAGTGGTTCTCCAAATTTCCACAAGGAATTAAAAATTTTGAAGAGTTGGGCTCAAAATTCGTGACTCATTATTCCTATAATATAGAGTACGAAATCACGATGCTCAATCTATGTGATACAAAATAAAGAGATGGTGAGTCTTTTATAGGGTTTCTCCAAAGATGGAGGATGGTTTTCACATGATACCCATGAAGTATACCCAAAAAATAAGAGTTGGAGATATTTATGAATAGCCTAAATATGGAGATGAACTATAGGATCCAACTTTAATGGCCCTCCACATTTGAGAAGATCATCTAAAATGGGATAAGAATTGAAGAAGTGTTAGTCAAAAGAGGTTAAATTAAACTATTCAAAGATAACAAAGGTTATACCAACACCAACAACAATAATAACTTAAATAATTATAATAATAATAAGGGAGCCAAAAATCATAATAATAAACCAAGGTTACGGTTGAAAAACACCAATAAGAATCTTGTGAGTGATGGAGTTGTGGAAGCACACAACTTAAAAGCTACTCCCTTTAATTTATCAAGCGGGTAAAACCAAACATATAATGTTAATCAAACAACCAAAGCTCCTTTCAATAATAACAATAACAACAATACCAACAACAATCCTTTCAACAATTCAAATTTCACTAAGCCTAAACCTTTCTTTCCCGCATTCCAAAGAAGGAAATTCACATTCCTATGTGAACCATTGGAAAATGCTTTGAGAACTCTTATGGCCAAAAAAATCATTGTTCTACCTGAATCAAGGCCATGTGAGCCTCAAGTCAAACCAACATGGTAGAATGACTCTCATCATTGCAAATATCATCATAACAAAGGACATAAGACTAATGAATGTATGAAGTTAAAACACCTAGTCCAAGACTTAATTGATGATGGAACCATAAAGGTAGAAGGACCTCAAAATGATGAGGATCACATAGCTTTCAAGAACCCTTTCTTAAATCATGAAAAGGGGGAAACATCAAATACCAATCATAATAATAAGAGGAGTAATGAAAAGGTAAATTTTGCTCATACTTATGATAACACCATAAACTCCTTAAGTGGTTGTGATAATATGATAGATGTGATTGTAGTGAAGGAAAAACAAAAGGAGGCAACATCTAATGTTGTGACTAGGGGGCAAGCATAAAAAATTACTCTATCAGGAGGTGCTCCTAGAATCATTCTACCTAATAAAAAATCACCTTCTTAAAAATAATACAATTTGGTAGACCAACTTCAACAAACCTTTGCACAAATTTCTATCTTAGAGCTGCTCAAACTTTCACCCACTCATAAGGATATTTTGGAAAAATCCCTTGTTGAAACAAACTTGCCTTTGAATTTGGATGCGGACAAGTTCCAAAATATGGTAGGTCACCTTATTGCACCCCATTGTTTATCCTTCTCTGAGAAAGATGGTATGTGCTTGAATCATCCACAAAACTTTCCATTGCATATTGAGGTGTTGATCCACAAAAATATGGTTATGAGAGTCCTCATTGATGGGGGAACCGGCCTAAATATCTGCACCTTAAACCTTGTTAAATCCTTAGGGTATTTGGAGGAAGCTATTAACCCCAAGAATAAAAATAACCATTAAAGCTTACGATGATGAAGAAAGAGCCTCTAAAGGGATCATAGTCCTTCCCATACGATTTGGTCCAATGCAAAAAAGAGACCATTTGTCAAGTCCTAGATCTAAAATTGACCTACAACATCCTAATAAGAAGGCCATGGATAAACGAAATGTAGGCAGTACCCTCGACATATCATCAATGTTTGAAGTTTCCTTATATGGGACAAGAAGTCATTATGAGTGGAGATTTGAATCCATTATAATATTGCAATAACCTTAAACCCATAAATGACTCCTTGGTCCCCCACAATGTAGAAGGATCTATGTCAATAAGAACAAAACAAGGGAAAATAAAAAAGGATCTTCCATCCTTAAAAGGTAAAGAAAAGGTGGAGAAAGAAGATGTTATTGAAAATCATCAAATTCCCACTAACTTAGCTACATCAACTAAGGGAAATGAGAAAGTTAGTGGAGAAAGTGATCATGAAGAAAAAGAAGACCAAGAAAAATTCCTTCAAATACACACCAAGGATGCACATTATTAAAAAATGGATAGCATGATGAAGAGTTTCAAGAAACAATGCAAAATCAAGCAAAAAGGTGTGGGTGAATACTCTTTATCTATGATGGATCTACCCTTATCTCCAAAATCCCATGGAGAACCTTCTAGCCTACATACACCCCATAAATAAAATGACCACTTTGTCAAGGCTAGTACTTCTTCATCCATGGATGAAGAAGATAATGAAATTTTGAAATGGTTATATAAAGATGAGGAGTCAAGTGCCCATGAAAAATGTATTCAAAACATTAGTATTCCTACTCATCAATATGGCAAAGGTTTCCAAATAATGTAGAAAATGGGTTATAAAGGACAAGGGCCTTTAGGCATAAGAAATGAAGGGTTAATTGAATCCATTGAAATGTCTTGGAGGGATAGAAAGGAAAAATCTAGATTGGGGTATCTTGAACAAGGATACACTCAAAAGAGACACCCCTTGATTTATGACCAAATTCTACAATTAGGTTCACAAAGAGATGAAGATTCTAAAAATTGGGACTGGGACTCATTGTCAAGTGAGTCTTGACAAGATAAAGATGTGGATGTAATTCACACTTATACTCCCAACATGGGAAAAGAACAAGCTTGAGGATCAAATCATAATCAAGCATCAAGTTCTAATCAAGAGATTCTAGAAAATGTGAAAAATCAAGAAGCCAAAGAAACACAATGGGTAGGAGAGCCTTATGTTCCATCATGGATACCTACTATAGAAGGATCTAACAATAGGTTTAACCCAAGAGATTTTTACCCATAAGAAACCCGAGAGGATTCAAGTGAGGAAGATTTTGACCTGAGATCTCTAGAACACCTAGAAGAGGCACATGTTATATATTTAATTAATACAATGTTTGAGCCTTCCAATGAGGTCATTTCCTTGAACCCTATTGAGCCAAACCGAAACATTGATCCCTTATCCATTGTCTATCCAAAACTCATCAAATGGGATTCCATTGAACCTACTATCTTTCCCACATTCTTGAATGAAAAATCAGTGTCCCGATACCTAAACACGGTTGAACCTTCTTCTACCATTGAATATCAAGAAGAAGTGGTGATGGGAAGTATCCAATCTCTCGGTTCATATATAAAAGAAAAAAAGAAAAAAAATGAAAGAATCTAATGTTGAAAACCAAAATGTGGCAGCATTAGATCAAAAAGAGAAAGAAATAAAGAACATTTCTGAAGGTCAAAACCCAATAGAGGCATCTAAGGAAGAGAGGTTGGATACTTTGCCCAAACACTATGAGGAAAGGTTACCTATTTTGATAGAGCCAATGGATAAAGTCAACATTGGTTCAAAATCAGAACCAAGGATTATACACCTAGTAGCATCCTTATCAAGCGAAGAAAAAGAGGATTTCATGAAATTATTCAAGCAAAGAAAAGTAAATTTTTCATGGCCATATGATGATATGTCAAGACTAGATCCATACTTTATAATGCATCATTTAAACATCAAAGAAGGAGTCAAACCAGTCAAACAGAAATTGAGGAAAATGCACCCACACATAGAACTTCTTGTTAAATTAGAATTAGAAAAGTTACTAAAAGTGGGATTCATAAGATTCGTTGACTATGTTGAATGGATATCAAACATTGTGTATGTTTCAAATGTAGACAAGTCTATTATAATTTGCACGGACTTCATAGATCTCAACCTCGCGTGTCTAAAAGATGATTTTCCATTATCAAGCATAGATGCCATAGTGGATTTAACATCAAGTCACTCAATGTTCTCACTCATGGATGGATTTAGTGGCTACAACCAGACTAAAATAGCACCTAAAGATCAAGATAAAATGACATTCACATGTGCATGGGGGACATTTTGCTGGAATGTTATGCCCTTTGGTCTCAAAAATGTAGGAGCAACATATCAACAAGCCATGATTACTATATTTCATGATATGATGCATAAATTCCTAGAGGATTATGTGGATGACATACTTGAAAAATCCCATTCAAGGGAAGAACATCTACCTATCCTAGAAAATATATTCACAAGGTTGGAGAAATTCAAAGTAAGACTCAATCCCAAGAAATGTGCATTTAGGGTACAATCAAGAAAATTGCTAGGATACATAGTTTCAGCCAAAGAAATAGAGGTGGAACCCACAAAACTAAAATAAATAATAGAAATGAGGGAACCTCAAAATAGAAGCCAAATGAGATCACTCCAAGGGAAGATTCAATCAATCAGAAGGTTCCTATCACAATTGGCGGAGAAATGCCATTCTTTTACTCAACTCCTTCACAAGGACATAGTATTTAGATGGGATGAGAAGTGTGAAGAAGAATTCACATTACTTAAAAAGTACCTGATGAATCCACCTACCTTAATGCCACCAATAAGAGGAAAGCCCTTGGTTTTTTACATTTCAGCAACAAAACATTCTTTAGGGGCACGCTTGGCTCAAGAGGGTGAAAGTGGAAAAGAAAAGGCCATCTATTACATAAGTAGAACCTTGGTAAAATATGAGTTGAAATATAAATTTATAGAAAGAGAATGTTTAGTGGTAGTTTTTTCTTCCCAAAAACTATGACATTATATGCTATCTCATAAGATCAGACTCATACCAAAAATTGATCCATTGAAGTACCTCCTAAGAAAAATGCCCTTGATTGGAAGATTGGCCAAATGGGTCATGGTGTTGAGAGAGTTTGATATTGAATATGTGGATAGAAAGGAAATAAAATGCCAAGTGATAGAATACCAACTAGTGGAGGCACCGTTATAAGATGAACATCCTATTTGGGTAGAATTTCCAAATTTAGAGCTAATCAATGTGGAAGAAAAGACATGGAAGTTATATTTTGATGGCTCTTATACCCAACATGGATCAGGAGCAAGAATATTATTGATTAATCCTCAAGGATCAATGATCCCTAAAACATACAAGCTACTATTTCCATGTACAAACAATATAGCTAAGTATGAGGCACTAGTCATCGACATCAAATTAGTCTTGGAATGGAAGGTGACAAAATTGCAGATATATGGACATTCTCAATTGATCATTAATCAAATAAATGATGAGTAGAAAACCAAGGATGATAAATTGATACCATAAAAAAACATGATAGAGGATCTCAAGAAATACTTCACATTGATCACATTTTACAAGTGCCAAGATACAAGAACAAAGCAACAGATGCTATGGCTGCATTAGCTTCACTTCTCCAAATGTCAGATCAAAGCGCCAGATATGAATTCTTGGTAGAAGAAGTGGGACAACCTGCATTTGACCCTTCCCATCCCCACACCATTTGCCTATTAGTGGGAGATGAATCACCTTGGTATGGATTCATTTATACATACCTAAAAGACCAAACTTTACCCATGGACCAAACCCAAAACCAAAAGAAAAGTTTCATAAGACAAGCCTCTCATTACACCCTTGTATCCGACACATTATATTGTAAAAGTCTAGACAAAATGCTTTTAAGGTGTTAGAGAGGGAGGAATAAACTTTAGCCTTACAAGAAATCCATGAAGGAATTTGTGAGTCACACTCGAATGGGTTAACCTTAGCGAAGAAACTTCTTAGGATAAGATATTATTGGCCTTCTATGGAAAAAGATGTTTGTCACTTTGCAAAGAATTGTCAGAAATATCAATACCATGAGAACCCGATTCATGTGTCAGCTCAAGAACTTCATTTGGTGACTACACCATGGCCCTTTTATCAATGGGGGTTGGATTTAATAGGGATTATTTACCCATCATCATCAAATGGTCATAAGTTCATTATTACACTAATTGAATACTTTACCAAATGGGTAGAAGTTGTGCCATTATCCACTACCATGGGAAAGAAAATTTTCATATTTATATTGAACCACATAATTTGTAGGTATGGTATCCCTCAAGCCATCATAACGGATAATGAAAAACATTTCAAGACTAAGGACTTGAAAGAGTTATGTGCAAAATTCCATGTGCTACCTCATTCATCTTCAATATATTACCCACAAGGTAATGGACAAGCGGAGGCTACAAATAAAACTATCTTGAAAATATTGAAGAGAACAGTGAACAATTCAGGTAGAGATTGGCATATTCAAATAACCCCTACTCTATGGACATATAGGACAAGTATCAGAACACCAATAGGAGCTACACCATTCTCACTAGTTTATGGAGCTGAAGCAATTTTACCTTTGGAGGTAGAAATTCCATCCTTAAGAGTTTCATTGCATGGATTACTAAGTGAAGAAGACTAAAGGGTTGCTAGGTTGTAAGAATTGGAGCTACTAGATGAAAGACAACAAAAATCCTTTGATCATTTAAAAGTGTATCAGAATCAAATGTCAAGGAATTATAACAAGCATACCAAACCAAGGACATTCCAAATAGGTGATCTAGTCTTGCGAGACAACCCTAAAAATCAAGAAGAAAAAGAGAAGGGAAATGGGAGGAAAACTAGTTAGGACCTTTTGTGATTACTTCTTTTGGAATAGACGCATACAAACTAGTTGATTATGATGGAGAAGAGTTGCAAGAACCCATCAATAGTATACACTTGAAGAGATTTTACACATGAAGAAAACAAAAGGGGATAAAGAAAAAGAGTATCAGAAAATCAGATGAGGAAGCATCCTATTTATTGTACATAGTCAAAAGTAATCCTGAAAAATTCAAAAATATTGAAAAATAGAAAAGAAGAAAAAAAATCAGAAATGCAAAAAAGATCAAAAACAGTGGAAAATTGAGTATGAAGAAATCCAAAAACATTTAGAAATGATCCTCAAAAAGATGTTTTCTTGGTGAAAACCTAGCAAATAGGCACCTTGGTAGGAAAAAAAGGAAAAAGCTTGAAAAAAAAAAGAAAAAAAAAGAGAAAATCAATTAGTGAAAACTCGTTAAACAAGCGCCATTGAAAGTCAAGTCAGGTCTCATACCTAGTCCTCATCCTTGTAGATATAGTGTAGTACCCACCCGTAGGATGCTCTTAGTTTGCTTT
Organism: Chamaecyparis obtusa; assembly: GCA_027943335.1. Classification (NCBI taxonomy): domain Eukaryota; kingdom Viridiplantae; phylum Streptophyta; class Pinopsida; order Cupressales; family Cupressaceae; genus Chamaecyparis; species Chamaecyparis obtusa. Next base: position 714,963 of record BSBK01005038.1, on the reverse strand, counting down.
ATGTTTTAGTTGTATGACCGAATTCTTTTAGGTCATTTTTCATGTGATCAATTATTGTTTCATTAATGATGATTATGGATTATTATCATATGTTTATTAGGTGTATGCATAGATTAGATGATGATGTTTTATGATGATAGATTATATGTTTTATATTGATTATGATGTACTTACCCCATACTTGCATATGTATGGTGATTACGTGTCTGTATCTGTTTGACATGTTTGTGTGGTAGAGGACGGAGGCGTAGTTACTTGCATAGTCGAGATTCACATGTCCAACTGTACCCTATCATTATTTGTTATATATTGCATGTACATGCTTCATCTTTTGATGACAGGTTTGTAGGTACAGGGCATCGTCTTCCCTAAATTGGCAGGAGTGAGTGTGCCCAAAAACATTCATCTCAATGGTAAAGAGGGGAGATAATACACAGACCCAAAACCCTAACCTAAACCTAATTGTCCTAGGATTGGACAAGTGTCAGTCTGACTACCCTACCCGAATTCACCTGGTTGGCATGAATTTGTGGATCCCATTCTTGAGTTTGTGCATGGTTTCAGTTTGCTTGATTTTATTGTGATTTATTTTACTATGCTTGATTAAGTTGATTCATGATTATTTAGGTGATTTTATATGTTTATCAATGTTAGGATTATAGTTGAATTTAATGATTTAATTATGTTCATGTATTTAATTTGGAAAATTATCTAAAGTCAATTATTTGATTAATTGGAATTAATTGATTATTTAATTGAAATTGGGATTAATTATGTTTGAGTGTATAATTAAATAATTGAATATTTAAATGCATGTTCTAAGATGTATTAAATATTCAATTTATTTAATAAATGAATTTAAATTATAACATGTGCAAATTGGAAAAAGGAGTTTGTTTTCAAAAGTCAAGTTGAGTTGTGCATTAAAAAGATATTTTAATTAATGAATTGTATTTACTTTCAATTTTGGAATTAGAGTTGGATCAGGAGTTGTCTTATGAGTCATTTCTGATTTGGAGTTGAACTTTGAGTTAGCTTTTGAGTTGTCTTTTGGGATTGCATGAATTTGGGAATGGAATTCCTATTAGGAAATGATTGCATTCATTTTGAGGGAGAGAGGTTTTGGAGAAGATTTTTGGGGGAGCTTGTGTGCTTGGTATTTTGGAGATTTGTGGATTGTTGTGGCTGCATGGTGTTTTGAATTTCTCTGTGCATCTAGATTGGGCACCTGGTTGCAACATAGCTTTCAGATCTGCACTTTGGGCTTGATTTTGGAGAGAGTTCTATTCTCAGATCTACAAGGGTTTTCATTTTCAATTTTTGGCATTGGATCTAAGGTAGGCATTGAATTTTGCCTGTTATCTCTATTTTTACAATCATTTGTCTTTCTATGTTTATATTAAATCTGGGTATTCAGAAACCCTAGTATAGTTGTTTTATGTATTTTATGACTACTTGGCATCGTACCGTTACTTTGGCAAAATTTTGTTAAATACTTGCCTATAGATTTCCTACAAATTGAAATATAAATTCTGGGCAATAGTATAACTATAGGGAATGATGAAATAAGTTCCTATTGAAAGAAAATCCAATTTTAGTAAAAATTTCATGAACTAGCTAAATTATGTGCTTGTTGGAAAGGGTACAGTCAATATAAAATTACACCAATCAATTAAATTTTAAAGCCTAATAGAAATAAAAAAGGATTGGTTTAATTATTATTGTGAAGAAAAATTAGGAAAATTCTATTTCTATTATGGGAAAATAAGGTACAAATTTTTGTATTTCCATTTTTGGAAATTCCTTCAAAAGTTTCTATTTTGTTAAAGTGAGCTTTGACTTTCAAAAACAAAATATTATATATATATTATTTTCTAAAAGAAAAACATGTAAAAGGGGTTTTACATGTAAAAGGGGTTTTACAAATTCCAAGTCATATCTTAAAATATAAATAAACTTATTTAAAAATTGAATTTTCTTTTTGGCATTGGGCACATAACCCTACAACAATACCTAGTGGTATCGTGTGACAGGGCTAGACCCTGCCAACGGTAGGTACCGTCCAGCTGCAAAGGGTTGCCGGCGGCACTTTTAGTGTCGTGCGGTCAGCTGGGAAGGGGGTGCGGGGCCCGCAAGGTACCCCCCCCAACGTTTTAAGTTATTTATTTTTTCTTTAAATTTTTTTTTAAAATTATGTTAATTGTTTTATAATTAGTTTTAAATTAAATTTAAAATTTGTTTTATTTGATTTATGTTTTAGGTAACATTAATTTAGTTATTTAAATTATGTTTTATTTGAAAATGTATGTTGTTAAATGTTATTTTAATTTATTTATGTAGTTAATTGTATTTGGTAATTTATATTAATTAGTAAATATAATTAATTTCTTTGTTAATTAATTTAATTAAATTTAGTTATTAAATTGATTCTTGTTGAAATTAATATTAAGTTAATTAATTCGCAAAGATAATTTGATTTAATTATTAGTGGTATCATTATCTTTGTTTATTAATAAATTGATATGAATGAATTGTTTAGTTGAGAGTGGTCACTTATCAATTTTGGTTTTAGCAGGAAATATTTGTTATTCAGATTTGTTTAAAAGTAAATTGCGATTTTTATTTTTAAATCAATTCTTCCTAACCATGCTATAAAACTTGATTTAATATCAGATTCAAACGTTTGAAATTGATATGGGCGATTGTAGAACATTCCCTTATATAGAAACAGTTGCTTAATAAATTTTTAAGTATGTACCGAAATTGGGCAAATATTCTACTGAATTTCTTAGATTGTTATTAAGGAATATTCCTTTTATGAGTGACATTAGTATGCTCGTAATGTCATGATTCTTTTATCATTATTATGCGATCTATGTTCTATTTGTTTTATGTTCATTATGAAGTTTCGGTGCTTTTAGTTCCTGTTCAAATCTTTATTTGTGAGTGTTGTCATCTTGTTTCTGAACTTTATGCATGTGCGTTATGTGATGTTGAGCATTAGATGGCTTAGGGGAAATAGAGGCAGGGATCTTTGTTAGTTGGATTTGTTTTCAGTATCATGTTTTATTGTGTATGCTTAATTTTATTGTCATCTATGTTTCGACCTTATGGGCTCTTGTTGGTTATTATCTATTTTTGGTATCTATGTAATCATTTGGGTTTCTATGTGTGAAACTACATCTAGGATTACCTGGTTGTATACCTGTTGGTTGTTTATGTGATTGTGAGCCTAGGGGAGATTGATTAAGTGCATCTTAGGGGAGTGGCTTACAAAAGGGGCTGGGACCCAAAGAGGTCAGCACCTGGGTAACCTATTGTAGGTTATGTAATTAAGTGATAACTTAGTAATTAAAAATTTATAGATCATTTAAGAAGATAAGTTAGAGTATAGTTATGATTAGAATTCCTATCTGAGAGAGAGTATTCTAATCCCACATGGATCGTATTGAGGGTCTAGGGCCCAAAGTGGCCAGTTCCAAGGTAACTCAATGCTTGAGTGTCTGGGGTCCACCGTGACCAGTCTAGGGTATCTCAAGTAGATAGACATGTGATGACACTCCCATAGCATGTAGCCTAGTTCATCTCCTGAGTTTCTATTTATGCCTCTGGATTAGTGTGTGTCACCTTTCACCTTATTTTTGTAAACCTTGAGTAGAGAGCTTTCAGGATTCCTTGCTTAGTGGTTTTATCCTTGTTTGGATTTGGTCATCCGATTGGGTTTTGTGGTTATCTCCTCAGCACGCTGGGGTAGGCCTTTGTGGTTCTACACAGACGGGTGGTAGTGATTCTTTACCATTTGAGATTCGACGTTCTGGTGCCGGTGCTGTTGATACTTCTGTAGGTGGATGCCCTTATGGTTCTTCATTGATTCTTCATTGTTGGTCTCTTATCATACCTTCATTTATGTAGTCCTATATTAGTGTATCGCATGTGATACCTAATATGGACATTATACTTCTTTGTTAGATTTTTTTATTACATACCCTGTGACATGTGCAGTGGATGTCAGATTATTAGATGTCATGGATGTCCATGATGATTGTGTTTATTGATGTAATTTATAATTGTATCATTTATGATATGGAATCTTTTGTTATCTTTCTTTAGTTGTATTTTGTTCTTAAGTAATTCTACATCAAGGACCCTCGAGATTTGTAATCTATGTTGGATGTTGTTTCAATGTGAGTAAATGGTAAATTACTTCCACACTGCTGTTTATCTTGTTTGTTAACTTTTAAAAAAAATGTTCACCAAACTTAGTAGTAAGTTATAGGTTAGTCTCTCTTGAGTTCCTTGGCGGGGCATTACATATTGCATTCGCTAGCATTTGTATATAGTGCATAATAAAACCCTAGAATTGCATTTGCAAGTACCTAAAGCTTTCATCCTAAATCTAAAAAATGTCCCAAGTCCAACAACATCAAACTGGGGGCAAATCTATCCTAAAGGAAAACAAGATTCATCAAAAGAAATCTCAATTGACACAAAATCAATTCATCAAAACATAAGTGGAACACTTAAACAATCAAATCCTAATCCAAACTTCAAATCAAACAAACACAAAATTTTGATCCAAGATCTCACAAAGACCTTACCTTTATCAGGATTAAAAATATGAAATGGATGGAACTATACTTGAAATATGGATTTGAAAATAGTGCAATTTTTTTCTAAGTGATTACTTGATTAATGAAATCATGTCTTTCTAGAAAATTAATGAATTCTTGGACCAGATAAGCAATGATGAAAGCATGATATTCTATTGGTTTCTAAATGAGTGTCTTAAGATCAAGGTTTTAAATTATGTATCATTCATCTAATGACATTATCATGAAAGAATTATCAAGGACATGTACATATGGAAAAACCAAGATCTTTGTTTGTTTACACAATAGGATACCTTGGATATTTTGATGTTAAATATCATAATACCAAAATCCACTTGCAACATTGAATTTGATGAAACTGGTATTCATACTCTCATGATTAAATCCAATCAGTGATAGTTGTACCAAGATTGGGAATGCAACATGGAGAATCAGTATTCATATCACCATGGTTGAACCAGTGATGAGTGTGCCAATTTTTGGTCTCAAAATTGCTCAATGATGAAAATAAGCTCCTAATTTGTGAATAGTGATAGCTAGCTACATCCATATTAGATTAAATACATTTAAGTTGATTACTTTCTTAGCTCAAAAAATGATTTGGAAAAAGAAAAGAGGGGGTGGAGTAAACTACAATTGAAAAGTTCATCAAAAACCTTATGTGATAGAATGTTTTGGAAATCAAAAGATAAAAATCAAACTTACATTAAGGTGCATTACATTAGATTAATTGCATTATTTAATCACATTTCATTTTAGTTGCATTCATCATATTATTCTGCATTCATCTTTAAAATACATTGCATTAGTTTGCATTCATTTTATATCTTATCATTTAGTTGCATTCATTAATCATTATATTTTCATTACATTAAGTTAACATCATAAGGTTATCATTACATTAGGTTACATTATTGTATCATTGCATTGCATTTTAAAATTGTATTAAGTTCATTTTAAAATTGCATTTAAATCATATCATTAGATCATTACATTATTAGGTGCATTCATTAAGGTTCATTACATTTAAAAATTTGAATTACATTCAAAAAATATAAGTGTGTTGCATTAGGACATCCATTTGCATTAAGTTCATCTTTCATTATTAATCATCATACTATTAGGTGATTTCATTAAATCATTAAGGTCATTTGCATCCATCTATCATTAAATGCATAAATAAATCATTGAAATCATATAAAGTGCATTAATTGTCCATTTCATTACATTGCATTACATCATCCATAAAACCATAAAATGCATCCATAAACATCATCACATATCATTAAAATATTAAATCATTAAATATTATTAGAAATCATTAAGCATTAAATCATATAATAAATGCATCCATTTAATTTATGTCATAAATGAAACATTCATTTGCATATTTAGGCATAACATGTGCATCCATATCATAAACTGCATCTGAAAAGCATAAAAACATAACATATAGAGATATAGAATATAGAATTGCATATCATATAAAGCACCTGAAAAGAAATTCCAACACATGATGACATCACATAAAGTAAATCTATCAAAGAAATTAACATCCATGATATCATCAATGTCCATCGTAATGTATGAATTAAAGTCCAACAACATGAAAAGTATCAATCATAAAGAACATCATGTGATAAAATAATATGAGTACAATGTCTCGATATCACAAAATCATAATATTCATCAAAAATAATGGCTCAACATATATGCATCAACTTCTTGAACCACCTGCGCCATCACAACCAAGACCTGTGTTAGGACCTCAACTAGAGCTCTCTTGTAGCCCATGCTAACTCATTGTAGCCATAAATGTCTACATCATGGTACTAAGCTGAGAAACCTATTGTCTGATCTATGATACTTCAGCTTGTAAAGACTGAACATCAGAAGCCTGTGCTGGAGCCTATACTAGAGGAGCATGTGGTGGAGGAGCCTAAGAAGAAGATGGAATAGAAGAAGATGGAAGAGAAGAAGAAGATGGAAGTTGTGTACAAGGAGGAGGACCTTGTGGAGGAGGAGGTGTCAAAGGTGCTTGTGCCTGATCCACCAAGATCTATGCAACCTATGTCTCTATGTCTACAACAACCTCTGGTGAAACCAACCTAAATATCTGGTCAAACTGTTCTACCACACCTGATGTATAGCCCTGAAGGGGCCACCTTGAACTCTGACCCATCCACCTCTCATGTGGAATCCACCTCTAGCAAGAGTGGGGGAAACAATCATAGGAATAATGACCCCACCACCTTGTCTCACTCATCCCACTCATCATCCCCGATGACCCCATCTCCCACCATCGCCACCATCATTGTCGTAGTCATCTAACTGCTCATCAATACCTAGCATTGGATCTTCTAGATCTATGAACCTAGGGATTGGGTTCTGTAAGAGCCATTGTGCATAATCATCAATCATGCCAGTATCCATGATATGCTCCCTCATATCCCAAGCTAGGTGATAAAGCTACAGCAGCTCATCTCAAGCAGTCTTGTAATTGATCTGTGGACCCCAAAGGGATCTCTCAACCTGTACTTGTCCATAGAGTGTCAATCCCTGTGGTATACCTTAAGGCTGACCGAACTGCCACAAAACCCTATGAAAGTAGAATCTCTCAATAATCAAGGGCATCGACCCTATCATCCATCATGGCATGCATGTGTAAGGAAGCTCAGATGCATCCTCGAGCCAAGGCTTGCATCCTAGATATGGCCTCCACACCACCTAATCAATATCAACTATGTGATGCAAATAGTCCAACTTGCCTAGGTGGGCCTGGACAACCATCCCCTCATATATGAACTCAAATGGCCATCCTAGATCATGATGCCACACTGCAATGGACCGAGTCATGGGAATGTGCTCACACATCCATAGCTATAATAGGACTACCCGTGCACAAAGAGTAGCCCCACATCGGTACACTACATCATGTAGCTTGTGATATAGCTATGCTAGAATGCACAACCCCCAGTCAAATCTATGTGGATGGGAAATCATGTCCTCTAGGATACGGCCCCAGCTAACCATGAAACCATGTCCTTGCTGATTAGGAGCCAAAAACCCACCAACCAAAACTCCTAGTACTATTGGAAGTATAGGTAAAGAAGGGAATTATGCCCATAGGATATTATTGTCTCTGATGGTAGGGTCACCAAATATCCACTAGAAAATAGTGCCATCGTAGACCTAATCATAGTATACAATCTCCCTATGCGTGGGGATCCTCAACAACTAATAGACATCCTCTGGGGTAATGGTCATCTCCCCCATTGAAAAGTGAAATGTATTATGGTCAGAGTGCCAACACTCTACCATAGCTGTAAGTAGACCTTGATTCATGTGAAATTGAGGTAGGGAAAGAAAAAAATGAAAGACCATAGCGACCAATTAGCCAGTGCTCCTACCCATGATCTTGTCAACCATGTCGCAAGGTAGCAGAGACAAACCTCGAACGCCCAACTTCTAGAGGTGAGCTTGCGGAAGCAAGTTAAAACACATCAAAAATCAAAATCATCACATGCTGAATTAGCATGCGTCAATCAACCAATCAAAATCAAATCAAACCACAATCAATTTTCTTGATTCTATTCAGAGAGGATAGAAAATTTATCATCACAACCAACCAATCAAGATTAACAATCAAAATTCAATATCAAATGACTAGAACTAAAATAAAATGACTTGTTGTAGACAAGACTCAACACCTAAGCCAATCGACCAATTGATGAAATCAGACAAGAAGGAAAACTAACTAAAAGGTTCAAAAAAAATTCCAAACAAGGTGTACGCACTATTTCATTACTTGAAAGCACTGAAAATCAAATGCGCAGCTTAAATTTTTGAAAGTGCAACAAAATTAATTAAATGTGCATAAACAAGTTAAAAGTGCAACAAGAACTAGTACACACTACAGGAATCACCTGTACATGCTGCTAAAATAATCAAATGTGCATTTAAATTTGAAAGCACTACAGAAAACCCTAAAAGTGAAATCGTGACCTAGGTTACACACTTGAAAGTGCAGCAAGAATGATTGAACATGCTGCGGAAAACTACATAAGCGCTCAAACAAACTTGTACATGCAACAAAATTGCTTTGATGCACAGCTAATTTTGTTTTAAAAAAAGGTTTTTTCTATCAAAAATCTAAATTTTACAAAATTAAATGCATGAAACAGACAAAGCAAGTTTCCAGGGGTACATACTAGAGGTCCATAGCTAGGTGGGCACTAATAATGTTGACCTCACTCGAATCGGTGCTCTCAAATAGGGATAACCATCACGAAAGGCTCGAGAGGGTCAGAGAGAAAAAGTAAAAAGGAAGGGTGAAAATGAATAGTGAAAATGACCTTTTACCCTTATATATAGCCCTTTTGACCTAAAAAAGGGCACTTTTGACCATAAAATGACCAAGGACCCAAATTGAACACCCAATCAGCCAAATCAAGGGTATTTGTCATCACAGCATCACGAAAACAATATTAGAAATGAAATCAAAATTAACACTTATTTGAAAATTGTCAACGCAAATGATAAAAAATGCAACATCTTTCACCCAAAATCAAATTTCATTTCATTTTTGATGGGGCGTACACTTGGATTATCAAGATCATCATCAACTTAATCAAATCAAAGGCATAAATCTTTTAAAATAAAAATTTTCACTTTTAATCAAATGGGGCATCAAAATAGCAAATCGGGTCAAATCAGGCATCATATCAGCAATCCATCATCGAAATGAGCATCAAGAACTTCAATCAATCAAACTTCATCAAATCCATCATCAGTATCTACATCTTTTATCAACATCAAATCGGACATCAATTAATCAGGACTATGCATTAGGACATTAGGACATTCTTTGAACTAATACACTTCACAGATCGATTCAAAGAGGGGCATTTGTAATCACCTAAAAATGATCAAGACTAAATCAAGTGAGTAACTAAGGCAAAATAAAAGGATAAATTGCAATCAAGCCAAAATCCAATTTTAATTGAAAATCAAAAGCCAATAAATTAATTTAAATCAAATTAATTAATTAATTGCATAGTTCAATTTAAATCAAATTAACTCATTCAAGGGGTACACATTGCTAAATAAATCAATTTAATTCAATTATTAAATCCTTATTTTCCCTCTCCCACCACATGGGAGGAAAATGCCTCAACCAATGGGAATTAAGGATTGGACTCACATGGATCAAGCTCAAATCAAATCTCAATCACACATAAGGTGAGAGCATCTTAACCACTCATTTTGTCTCTTTGTCCCAAGCTTTGAAGACAAACCATTTAAATTGTCCCTAAAGGTGGAACCATGGACTTATCCTTAATCCAACCATGATTAACTCAACTCCACCCCCTATTCTTGCTAAAATCTATAAACATAAGACCAAAATCAGGAGAAAAGGATCTACACATCTGAGAATTGTATCAAACCTCTTGAGTTTTTGAGCTAGAAAGGCATTTTAGCCTAATTTTAACATAGTTTACTTTGGAATTCATTTAATAGCTTAATCATTTCTCATTTCTCAATTTACTTTGGAATTCATTTAATAGCTTAATCATTTATCATTTCTCATTTTAGAGCTATCACTAATGGAGGCTTGCTAAGAGCTTTGCATTAGCATATCTAAATAGAGAGCCATAGAGTGCTCATTACTTGTATTTGTATTTCAATAGCTCACTAATTATGGTATTTAGTCTATTGTATTCATTTATTGTTAAACTAACCCTATGAAGGTATTTTCAATAGTACATAATGTTAATAATTAAGAATTAAGTTAACATAATTTAGGAATTCATCTCAAATTAGGGAAAATAGGGCCTTGGGTTCTATTAGCCTATTTTTAGTTGATTACAATGAGAACATCAAGAAAGACTTGGAACACTTAGAAAAATGCATAAAGGATATAAGATTCAAAATTTTAAAAGGGAAAGATATTTTTGCTAAGTGTGCAAGGGCACACAAACGCATTTTTAGTACAAAAAATACCATAGTAGCCAAAGAAAAGGAAATAGATGATATGGCTCAGCATATAAAGAGAAATGAGGTAAGGATAATTGATGAGAAAAATAAGATAAACCAAGCATATGAATATTTGACTACTCTCCATCAAAACAAGGACATGCTATTAAAGAGATTTAGCCTATTTAGAGGCCAACTATCCACAAAAATTAATTTATTGCGGAAAGAACTTGATGACTTGATAGTAGAAAGGATGAATTTTGGGAATTTTGCATTTATAAATCTGACAAGAGTAGAAGTGACAACTTATGGATTGTGTGGGTCACTTGGAAAAGGGTTAACAATGAAGAACTCTTGGGACACAAGATTGGCAACTTATGGGATTCATTCATCCACCACCATAAATCTCATATCCATGAAGGATACAAATGAAGGTAAGAAGCAAAATTTTGACATGTATATAGACCTTTTTACTGTATCTTTGTCATTTATGTAAAAGGGGGAGAAGTAGACATAAAAATTGCATAAGGAAATGTATACGAGTATATAGAAAGGAGGAATACAGTATGTATAAGATGGTAAACATATAGGTGATCCACAATGTTTTCACAGGTCAATTTTGAAGATTTTGTAACTATGCATACTTAGCCAATTTTTCATATGTTACCATCAATGCCAAATGGGGAGATTGTTGACAATTTGGCTAAGGGGATATGATAGGGTTTTCATTAATGGAAACATATATACATATTTTAGATAGATATAATCATCTATGAAGTGGGCATACTTATAGTTGAAGTTTGGATAAGGGATACTTTGAAAATTGACTAAGTATAAGGTAGTTTACAATGAGCAGGTACAAAGATCTATTCAGTGAGGTTTATTGTTGACAGTTGGACTTTAGCGATATTAACTATAGATAGTATGGACATCATTGATGATGTGTAAGATTGTGATAAAGAGCTATTATATTTTGGTTATGATTTCTGAGGTTTTCCTAAGACATGTATATCACAGAAATAGGGCAAGTTACAGTTTATCACTTTTTTGGCTAACAATTTATTTTTTTATTGTAAAGGTAAATTTATGGATTAGTTGGGATGACATCCTAGATGTACATCCTAACATGATAGAATGAGATATTAAAGTTTTAGTAACATATAATTAAGTTAAAGGCCGACTGGATAAAGAGAAAGGTATAAAGGAAGGCACTTTGTTTAAGCGAGATCGTCAATTATATTGTAATGATATGATTGAAATATGCGCACTTTGTATGTTATATAAAGATGATATTTTAATGATTAGAGAAGAGAAGGATAGTTTATGTTTGATTTTATGTGAGCACCTATAAGGACTTATTAGATATTGAAGATATCAGCAGCAATCAAAGTTTTGTATTTAGATAAATGACTTGAGAAGTTGTATATGTATTGTATGTGCAATGAGCACCTTGTATAAGCAATAAGATCCAACTTTTGTATTGTATATTTGAATACTCATAGGGCCAAATTATTTTAACATGGCCTAGTCCTCTCACAAGGATATATACACTATATAGATGTAATAGACTCCTCACAAGGTCAATATCTTTCACAAGATACCTTTGATTGGTGGATCATTTCATGGGCACCATCCCCACTGATGTTTTCCCTTGGCCAGGGTTTCCCTAGTTAACAAAATATGGTGTTATGTGTTTCATTATGTTAAGATTGATTTTAATTTTTAGTACTTTACTATATTCATGTATAAAAGTAGTAAATGATATCCATAGTTGGGCAAAAATTTGTTTAAGTTGTATTACTGATTCACCCCCTCCCCTCTTAGTTATACCAAGGGATCTTTACTTTCTAAAATTTTCTCTTCATATCATGACATATCTTCTCCTTATGCGTTCCTATTGATCATAACTCTATCTTGGATCCATAAGCTAAGATACCACTATTTTTCTATTCATAGTCTACAACTATCTTGTAATATTGAAGAGAACTATTTCCACTTTCTAACTCATGGATTCAAACAATATTTTGAACTTGTAAGCTATCATAGTCATTTTTTTTATGTCCTTTTTTCTCTATTTGATCTCCATTGTTTCTCATTATTAATCCCCTGTTCTAAATGGCAGTCTTCATCTAAAAGACAATGTACTTCATGGATATTACTATCACAAACCACTCTTGTAATTTCCTAACAACAAGTTCTACAATTCTAACATTTTTGCATTATTTATTTTCATTTCTATTGAGAATAGATAGATGATAGCTATAAGAGCACTAGTGCAATCACAAAGGCAGTAACCAAGAAGTGAAGACAATATGAATACTATTGTAAGGATGCTAGGGACAGTGTTCATGGGAGTTTAGTTTAAGGTGTCTTTACTTTTGAAAGGGGTAAAGGAACACAAGTAGGTTCTTATAAAGATATAGAGGAGTATTCATATAAAAAAAGACACAAGTATGCTTGGAAATAATAGTATGTCATTTGGTAAGAAATAGTCCCTTTGAAAAAACTAAGATATAGTAATCTGTAATGAAAGTGAACAAAGACAACACAAGATTCATCAAATGGTGAGAACATTACATGATAGTGATAAGAATGTATCTAATGAAATGAAAAAAATTGTCAAAGATCATTGATTTTTTAATGTTAAGGGGAAATCATGCAATGAATGAAACATAATAGTCATGTGTGAAGACCAATCAGTATGATAGTCAAAGGATCATTTTAGCATTGATAAAGTGGGTAACTATCATAAAAGTAGTGGTTGGTTACTATTATAGATTAAAAAATGGGGTAATGTGGTCTGAAATATGCACATGAAGGGAATTGCCACAAGGTAAGCCACTACTATCAAGAGTAGATAGCAGACTATGAATACAAGATGAGTTTACAGATTCAAAAAAAATCAACATATAGAGAAGATAATCAACCTTTTTCTTTTTTATGATCATTTTGGTGTAATTAAGTATTCACTAATTACACTTTACTTAAGTTTACTTAGGATAATGCATTTTCAAATTAGTTTTCATATAGACACCTAGGAGTTTGCATTTCATTTTAGCACATGGTGTAGGAGAATTTCCACTTTAAGTTGTGATAGTTGTTGTCTCATACCTCTTTAGGTGTGAGATCCACCTTTAGTGCTCTTATCACATTATCATCCTCTCATTGTTGTACATGTTGCACATACTTTGATGTACAATGGAGGATGATCCACCTTTGTTGGATATGTGATTACACCTTGCCTAGTTGATAGTTTATCATTTTCATCTCTCCTAGTTCTTTATCATGTATTGCCTATATATTCAGGCATATCTACTTTGTATTCAATTCAATTGATTTTGTATCTATTATCTATTATCATTTTATCATATTATCTTGTCTCTCTTATTTGTGCTATCTCTTGAGCTTCTAGATCTTGGCATTACATTAATTCCCTTAGGAAAATTCTTACAATCATCAACATATCACTATCATAGAGGATGCTAGCCTACATTAAAATTGAGCAGATTTAAAGCCCCATGATAGAGGGATACCATAAAGAAGAAGAAAATAATAAAGGGCTTCATGAAATGGATAGATAAAAAATGATAATGCTATATGGTGCAATAAATGAAAGTCTTATCCAAGTATTTGTATCAAGAGGCTAAAATCAAAGTTACCAATTAGTAGAAAAGGTCAGACTGCAACAGTCAACATACTTAGTTATTGATAATCCTTTCTAAAGCATGGATTTGTTATAGTATATGGTGGTTTATTAGTAGATTTGTGGGATATTCTAAGATGAAAAATACATATAAGACCTTTATTCTAGAGATATATTTGGTGACAGTAATCATATTAGAATATATGAATAGTATTTCTCTCTATAAGAAATAAAATGATAATAAATTCCCACGTCATAGAGGCTACATGAAATGGGATATTTCTTGTTGATTCTATCAATATGGGACTCTAGATGATGCAAAAGAAAAAATATTTGATGGTGGAAGCGTGGAGGATGGAAGTAGAAGCATATACATGTCTAGTGAGAATGACAAATCTTCAAAAAGAAAAATGGTATCATGTGTTCTCAATCAGAAAACTGACCATAAAATATAATGCATGGTTAATAAGGTTTAGAATAGTGAGATAGAAGTGCAAGAAAATATCATAATTATTCATGTAAATTGAGGTCAAAGGGGCAATAGCATATTCTATTGAAAAATAATAATGGTATACTCCATGAATGTTGTAGCAGTGAGCAATTCAAGATTTGTACCATTCAAATTCTCTACAAAATGCATATCTTTCAATTGCATATGGTCCCATATAATATGATGATGAACTATTCCCTCATCATGGAAAACTCATTGCACAACAACCATCCTGACCTATGGATCTTGATCGAAATATAAAAGCTCCCTAACCGCAAGAATCCTCAATATCCTCCACATGTCATTTGGAGTTACTATCATCTCTCCAGTGGGTAGGTAAAAGGTGTTGTGCTTTGAGTGCCACCTCTCAACTAGAGCAGTCAATAAACCTCTATTTTCTTGAATATTAGGAAAATCTAAATAACTAAATAGGCCCAATTTTCCAATGATGTGAGTCTCCTCGTCAGATATTCAAGGCACCATACTCATGACCCTCATTCATGAACATCAAAATGAAAGAGCACTAAGATCTCACTGCAATCAAGACTTTAAGAGGAATAATCAATCTAATATACAAGCAAAATGAGGAATAACAAATAAATCAATCAAATGGGATGACCAACAGAGTCAACTAGTCAAGAATGCAATCAAACAAGGTTAACAGACATACAAAATATACCATGCAACTCAAGACAGCCTAAGAATGACTCCAAAATGAGATAAGACTCAAGATTTCCCAAATACGACTTAGAAAATGAGAAAAAATAGGAAACAACATATAAAAAAAGGGATGTGACTCGGAATCCCAGATATGATTATTGACAGACAAGATACGACTTTCTGATGGAAAGGGATAAAAAGGCCTAAATCTAAGAATGGGATACAGCTTTCTAATTATCAGAAATGAATAAATAAATGAGGTAAAACTAGATACGACTCGGGATGGCTGAGAAATGACTCAAGACATGAGTTGCGATGTAGAATTCAATATGTAATGAAATGATTAAAACACATGCTAAAAAGGAAAATTCAAAATCAAAGGCAAGGTATAAGGTCAACCCACAAGTGTATTATACTCTGGAGGTCATTGATACCTCTGAACTAGCTCAAATTGATGTTTCTTTATTGGGACCACCATTTTCGTACACAAAGCTCTAAAATTAGGAAAGTGAAAAGTCAAAATGAGTGGACAAAAAGTAACTTTTGACCTTATACTTTTCAAAATAGGGTAGTTAACTTTTTAACCTAATCGAGTTAGAGTGTAGAATCGGTTGTCAAAGCACCTATCAGGACTAAAATAAAAAATAAAAGTCTAAAATCAGTTAGAGAATCCTACAAAGCAAAGGTCAACCCTAATATACAAAAAGTCAAATTATGGTCAAATTATATTTAGAAAGTAGTTCACCAAGGGCAAAATGACCTAGAACAAGCGTAGAATTGATGCAGAATTCTTTCAAGATATTTTTGAATGATATTTGAAAGTCAACAAAAGTCAAACAATGTTGAATTTTGGTCAAATCTTGGTCAAACATGGTTCAAATCTAGTCAAAATTGGCTAAACAAGCTATGAAAACTTATCAAAATTTATAGAAAGCTATTTTCAATCCATGACATCAAGTCAAAACATCGACATCTTGGTCAATATTATTAAAAATTGGTCAAACCAAACTTTTAAAGTGGTCAAATTATGTTATTATTAACACATAATTAATCCAAATCAGATTCTAATCGATCCTAAACACATTCTCATTGATCCAACTATATATAATATCACTTTTACATCAATATCAATGCTTGAAATCAAAATTTCATCAATTTTCATTTCAATCTAGCTCCCAAGGGGGCATGATCATACCACAATTAATCAGTTTTGTTGTCTGATTTTCAGTCACCCATCATTTTTTTGGTCATGTCTCAGTCTAGGGCTAAGTCTTTTATTGGATAGGCTATCCTTGTCGGGTTCCCCTGCTATTGTCTTATCTTTTCTAGCTGGGTGGGTTATTTGGAAGTCTCTTTACCATTGGGTAGGTTATAGTTCCCAACCCGGCAAGGATAATGTGATTTTATTGGTGATCTTTCTTAGACAGAATGGCAATTGGAGATCATGATTCTCGGACACTCATAAGGAATCAGAAAAGGGTTCTTCATTTGGATGATGCATTAGCAGAACTAGTAATGACTATTCAGTGAGGATCATCTCATATGATAGTATGCAAAGAATTCATTTCTTTGTATAAGTGGTCTCTACTTATCAATATTCCAAACTATTATAATGCTCTTAACTTTTCAGTGATTACAGAGAAAATAGCAATGAATCGGTACCAAATCATAATGGGATCAAGGAACAGTTTTATGTAGTCATGAACGACTCGATGATTAGTTAAGATGGCCAAAAGATGGAGTTGATTCCCATCACAATAATGAGCATATGGGTGATGACTATAATTGGATATGGACAAACAAAATTAAAGATTGGTGAAGTTCAGGTATTGGCCTTTTTATGTGCAACAGTGCAGAGCTCGTACTCGCTTGATGCATCTTTTTACAATGAATAAAAGTTGATGATCTTCATAATATGAATACCTAGATCTATTCTTTGAACCTTAATGATCCTATTAGAGAAGACCGCATGAGATTTAGAGTCAAAATGATAAAGTGGTCGCATGATCACAAGGAATAAAATAATACCATGCGATCATGCGACAATGAAGTCTGTCAGAACCCACGTATGCCAATAATGCAACCCACGTACGCCAATAGTGCAGATGCTATAATTAGCTAGGGAAATGCAACCTCTTGGAAGATGTGCGAACTTGACCAATGATAGAGCGGTTGCATGATCGCAAGAATTAAACAAGTGCTATGCGATCATGCGAGATGAAGCCACGTGTCAGGTGGGGCCAAGAAAAGTTTCTCTGCAGTTATAAGATACCAAATTGACGGCTTCCACTTAGCCTATATGGAGTCAGAGATTCTTAGAGGGATAGCGGGATCATGACAGGTGTAAAGTGGTGGGTCCAAAGGCATCCATACCGTGTGGCTTTCTAAAGGAAAATCAACGGTCCCCGCTTTTCCGTTATGGTGTGGAAAAGTCATAGAGGCAATGTGGTAGGTGTGTGGTCACATGATCGCATGACTGAGAAAAATGCCATGCCATCATGCGACAATGTAAGTTATGGCTCATTGCAATACCGAAGGCAATTGGTTCCGCTTGCCCTGCTATAAAATGAATTCGACTTGCATGTTCTGTGCACTCCAATTTAGCATGAATAATAAAGAGTAGAAAGCTTAGAAAAGGGGACTAATTTTATAAGGAAATTACATAGTAACGGCGGGTTCGATCAAAAGATTACTGCTATGGTGTGAACAGTTTGTCTTCTCCCAAATGATGGTAGAGGAGAAATTTGATATAGTGGATTGGGTTTCTCAGTCGAATCAATTGGATATAACTTCAGTATTGAAGGTGATCGAATCTTTGTCAATAAGATTGAAGCGGCAGTAAAGCAATCTTAAAGCCATTAATTACAAACTGTTGAAGCTTCTATGCATCCAAAAGTAAGATAAATTGTTGGTATCACTGCAAGAAAGGAATAATATATCTTCGAGTGACTTAGAAGAAGGAATAAATACATTGTACCAGCCATCACGAATGGAGGAATAATAGTTCAAATATGTTAAGCACAGTATTTTATTGAATATTTTCATGGTGATAAGACATGGCTCACTATTGATTCAAATTGTAACCAGAATTATTTATCTTCTATGAGGTTGACTTCTTATGAAACAAGGACAGAGAAGAGGTCTAATACATTGAGATGGTTGAACATTCATAAACGGTGAACATGTCACTCTGATCAAGGGAGTCAAACAGTTTGTGTTATATCAAATTCTCTTCAATAACATAGAAAAAGGATGATGGTAATAATATTTCTTTCATAGATATAAGTTGGCAACTGTTCATATGACATCTTCCATTCTATGACGATCAATTTTGATATTTTAAATCGTATTGATCCAATGAAGATCTGTTCACTTCACCTTCTCAAGCTGAATGAGATGAAAGGACAAAGTCTTATCAGTTCCTCCTTGTTGTGATGTTGAAACACCTGTCTTCAGTCTTTTCAAATTCTAGAATTTGAACCACTTTGTATTCCCATGAATGCTATGTATTGTAAAACTCTATATATACTGTTAAAGAAGTTAATACAAGGGAGGCAAATTGTTGATGTAACAAGACTTGATATTGCAGAGTCAATAAAGGGTGTTTTATGTCAATAATTTTTGTTCCATTTAGTTAGCCTGTTGCTTCTGTGTTTCTTTCTTTAAAATTTGAATTACAGGAAGTAAGGAAGGATGTTTCTTTCTTTTTGTCATGAAGATATGAATTGACCAGAATAGGATGTGTTTTGGGAGATTCAGGGAAGGACTCATTAGAAGTCATTTATATTTTTGTAGATAGTTGCTGAGCATAAGATTTCATAGGATTTGTGAGTCTTATTGCTTGGTTTTAGATTAGAAAGCTTTTCCTACCTGAATTAAGTTCTGGCTAGACTTAATTTGGTTTGCCTCTTCTACTCTCAGGTTAAGAGCATACCCTGCATTAGTTTTAGGAACAAAACATAATTCCTTGAATATCATTCACATAGGGAGCTATACCTACCAATTCAGAGAAAAACTAGTAATCATAGAGCGGCTTTTCAACTGTTGTATTCAGATATTATTCCTAATTTGGGCATTAAGAGTCATTTTCATAAGAATCAAGAAAGGACAAATCTGTTTACTAACAAGTTTCTCATCAAATCTGATTAGGGATTCAAATCAAAATTATTCTATCTATCATCAAATCAACTCAATGAGTGATCCAAATCAAATTTTAACACCAGGGGCATCAACTTCATCGGGAATCATATCAAGTTGAGGCTTTCTTATCGATCAACATTATCAATTTTGGAATGATTAATTTCATCAAAACCCATATCAAATTACTTGGTCTTATCAATCGAATAGAGGCATGTCAATTGACTTCATCGAGACTCATATAAAGTTAATTATCTATGTCTAATCAAATCATCTTACAGATTTTATTTAGTTTCATCATACCAAATCAAACTGGTTATTCTTTCATATCGAGCATCATTATTTTGTGTATCTTTTTGACATTGATCAATTTCATCGCTTTAAATTAGGTTGATTATTGTCATCGTCATTATCTTTCAGATGCTCAATTTCATCACTCCAAATCAA